>JARJDU010027735.1:0-40280 GCA_030264695.1 Lissagria laeviuscula | reverse complement strand
CGCACATTTTGGTATATGGACCACTGTTCTATGATTGCTAGTTTAGAAGTTACATTTTTGCTCTAATTTTTGTCAAATTAAAATTCATGAAAATGGCACATATTTATATAGTCCTTTTTTAAGATTGGAGACAAACAACAATCCTGAATGAAGCTTCCTCATCAAATGAAACTAATCAAAATCTTTCATTTTATCAAAAATATCAATTGTAACCCAAATCAATTTTCCTAGCTTTCGATTGTTGTTAATTATTTTCCATTCTCCTTATTTTTATCTTTGGAATTCTGTTACATTTGTTTACTGATTGTCGTAATCCTTGCTTTGCCTGCCCTTCAGATTAATTGTTATCGCTTTTATATCAATTAAATCTTCACCCTCACACCAAGTATATTACAGTATGTACGCACGTTTAGCGCTGATTAATTGAGAAACTCGATGGAGTTTAGATGATGCTCACAAACACGTCTATCGATTGAAAATGTCGTCAAAAATTGTTTGATCGTCTCTCGCTTCATGCTCCAACTTTTTTTCTTCTTCCATTTATTGGTTTTCTAAGGTATTATTTTTAGAAGAATACACAATTTTTTTTTTTTGATTTTCTACTTTGGATTTCCAAAAGTATATTTCGAAGAGGATGTAGTATGCACACTTTACCTCAATTTTTAGTCTTTTAATTAATGATCATTTAATTCCCGTCTAAAACGACAATACACAAAAGCGACGTGTGAGTACCTGGAAAATGGTGGCATGTGTGCGATTCAATTAGTGCTTCGTAGTCACTTCAGGTCTTGCTTGAGCCTGCTCGAACCGGGCGCGACCCGGAGTGTCGTGCGGCTGTGAGAGCAGGGTTTTACAATCAGTAGAACACGCCAGGATAATGAATGTCAGGATAATCGCGTTAAGCTTGATGTGCGCGTGCACTTATGCGAGTCGAGTGCGTACTTGTGTGACGTTGCGCGCCTGTCTAATCTTAGTTGTGATTAAAGGCGGATTAATGTTTAATTTGGTTCAAATTGAAATCGACGATGACAGAATAATGATGGAACAAACAAGCAAACAACAAGCTTTCGCGAAATGGAAAATCGAGCGCATACGATTGTATCGCGCTCGTTGGTGATATGTTTATTTCGCATGTTTCGTTGAGGTTTTGAGAGGTCGGCACATGAAGTGGATGGTTTTGTGACATTAACAATATCCTGAGGGAGATCTTTGGTCTGTTTATGTTTTGTTTATATTGCCACATGATTCAGTTAATGGTTTATATTCCTCCTGGGACAGTAATAGACATTTATTTATCTAGGTAGTCACTAAATTGCACTGAAGCAGTTTTGATCGATTGCAATTATATTTGCGGAATAAGTGAATTATCTAATCCAACATTGGAGAATCATGGGAGAACATTGATACTGAAGGGAGAACTAGAGTCCATGGTGAATTTTGAATCAAGTATGACTCTTGCACACCTCAATTATTGTGTAAGTCCACTTGAACTAGTTTAGGTTCTTAGCGAAGTTTAACAAGTTTACAGTGATAACACTGAATTGTATACTGACTACGAACAGTTGTACAATTTCAAGATAATTTTCCGTTTTATTTTAAAACACGTTGCTACTAATTATTTACGTATGTGTATAAATTATTGGATGTGTTCCATCTTAATACTTGTATCTAATTTGCACTCGTTTACAATTGCAATCAATGAGCATAGCCCTACTAGATCTTTTACAAACCATTTTGCGTATATAATAAAAACAGTGTAGCACGACTTTCAGGTCGGCATTATATGAGTGTGTCGCATTCCTCCTGTGAACTTTAGTATGCTCGCACGCATTGAAAACACGTCGAAAACACATTTTGCAATGCTATTGATCAATAATTGTGAATAAAAGTCGATCGGAAATATTATCCGCACCAATGACGAACGATTAATCATATTATTTATTGTCGCCTTGTGGAAGTTCCGCAGTTAATCTTCCTCCTCCTGCTCTTTCGCCGTTCCTTCCATTTTGTTTACTTTATTTGTTTCAATTGAAACTCGCTTGGGATGCTTTGTTTGATTAAATTGAATTGTAATATAATTGAGATAATGCCTTCGCTTATTATAGCATTCGAAATAATGGTTCTGGAAGAAAGCAGTAAATAGCCCCAAGACGCAAGAATCAACAAGAATAAAATGACAAAGAAAACAGCAGAAAATTAGATCGCAAATATTCAAGCAATAATCATAGATATACTAAAGAAGTAATGCATGCAAACTGTTTGAGATGATAATGTCAGTATTTGTTCAATACTTTTGTTAAATTGAGTTTTATGAATTGACTTTTCACATGATGTATAGCAGAATATGGAAAACATGAAAGTATGTAAAATGTAATTATTACTAAGTTAATTGCAAGTGTAATGTGTAAAGTGGTATAATAATTCTTTATGTTGTTATCTTGTCATATTTTCTTATCGGGGAATAACAAAGAACGTAATAGTTATTATCGTTTTTCTTTAGCTTGAAAGGTAATTTGTTACCTTATGAATGATTACCTTATGTAATCATAAAGTACACGCAATTGCCTTTGTTTGACACTTGTTATATCTTTCATACTTTAAGAATTAATTATCTGCATTCGGAATAAATGCTAAATACACATTGCATTTATGACTATCGCGTAATAAATACATTAATTGTCTAGAAATAAACTAGTGTCTGCGTATGCTTAGGAATAACATTCAATACTTTCGTGATGACCAAATTATTATCATGGAGCGCCATAAACAATACTGTCAAGACACTTATTTTAAAGTATATTAGGTATATTCAATATTTATAGCGCAAACATGTTATTATAAAATTTCCGTTCGTTTAAAGGCCCGAATGTGAAACAAACCCCATGAAAGAATATTTTTCATCTTCAGGATTTAGCTATTCTATTATTCTCAACAATTTGGTTATGTGTATAGCTTTAGCTGTGCACCTATTCAATAAAGTTTTCTAATGAAACGCCTTACAGGCTTCTTGTTGAGCTTTATAGCTTGAGTAAGTACTAACAGCGTATCTCAAAGTAAAGCGCATATACGAACCTGTAAACTTGAGTATACCGCTGCTTAACCCTATCTTCTCAAAATAAAAAAGAGTTATAAAAGCAAAATTAAGAGAGAATACTTTAAAACTATATACACACCCTAAGTTGCCGGGACGTGCCTTTCAAAGGAAACGCTTCGTTTCAATGTAACAAACATTTGTAATAATCACGCTCGATTTCAGCGTTAGGTTGTTAAAATATTTATTAGCATGCTTAACATCAGGCCTTTGTTGTGCTCCTGTCGCGCCTTCTTGACGCCGAGCGCGTTCTATTCTTTCTCTCTACTTCCTGCTGTATACCGCCTGGATTCGCTACATACTTCCCTTGTTTCCTTCGCTTTTACTTCACGCTGTTCGGCTGTGCATTGCCGGCTAGCTATATTTTATTTCTTTTAAGTTTAGCTTCTGCCTGAGAAATCTGGGCTTTATCATATGGATGAAAGTCTGCTGCCAATTTGGGCTGAATGTTCGGAATCATTCAATTTTCTTGGGATGCTTTGATTTTCAGAGAGACTTTTTATGTTGTATGGTTTTACATAATGTTATATATTTTTGAGGGATGTTGGGTCTTTGAAATGTTTATACGCATTAAATAAAATCTAAATGTGTATAACATTTTGATGATACGACGGTAAAAATAATTTTACACTTGACAATGTTTTATTGGAAAAATCGTATAAATGAGAGCTGTTTAATTTTGGTTGCTTCATGAATAATTTTTCACTCAAAATTGTCGTTGCATATGATATTCCTAACGTATGAACACGTTGCTATGAGTGAACAAATGGAAATTTCAATAATACTGCCTGAAATAAAAGAAACAACAGAAGTTTCTGGGAAGTAATCTGAAAGTTTATTTGTGCTGACGTTTTCGTACGATATTCTGTTAGAAGGCGCTTGCGACATTTTGGATTAAGGTGATATCGTTTGTAACCAAGTCGAATCTAGAATGTCAACAAATTTAGCACATACTACTAATTATTTCCTTTATCGAAGTTGCAATTGCATTTCATTGTCATTTTCATCACTAGTATCAATAGGAACAAGAAATTTGATGAATACAAATAGCACCTCTTTTTGGATCTTTCTTATTATTTGTTATTAATGATTGCCAAAAAATTATATTTCCGATTAATAAATAACTCATAAAACCCAACAACAAAAAAGAATTTTTTGGCCGACTGTCCGTAACACACCTATTCCCAGTACCCATTTGCCGCTTGGAAATAGACTAAAAGGGACAAGGACTTGGAAATTCGCGCTGGCGCAATACATGCAATACAATACTAACGGCGCAGCTGTCACCAGTCACGGCCACCTACTATGTCAGTGCGTCATGTCACCCGTACGGGTAGTTATTTCAGGACGTCTGCTGAATTGGTGGTCAAACCTTCACGAGTCTACTAACTAACTGAAAAAGCATTGTTAACAACTTGATAGTAAGGACACTACATTCTCTCTCAATTTATGCATCACTTTATGTACAATTTTAGTTTTGCAATATGAATACGTACATAGACGCTAAATGGCAGGCTCATGAAGACAAATTTATTACGGCTGTGTAGTTAATTTATTATGCGTGGTCGAAAACTCGACATAATATGGCATCAAAAGCAATTATTATTGATTAATGATAATCACTGAAAACCGACAACAATAGGCGGATCCTAATTCCAAAATGTTGTAGAGCCGATGATCATTTCCGATAATAATGATTAAAATTGTGAAAATCCCTAAAGTTTTGAGCAATTATACCGAATTAAAACAACAAGCAACCAACGAGTTGAGTGACACCCTCCTGGTTCAGTTACCACTAATGCTTTTATTTAGTATTCATGCGATAGAAAATGTTTGCACGCAGGAAACATTATTCCACCGCATCTTCGCCGTTATGCGCTGGCAGCAGTAAGCACCAGCTAGCTCCGCAAGTTGATTGACGTTGTATGTATGAATTGTCTTATGCTTTAGTTGCCTACTTGCATTTCTCGCCCATATATCTCTATATGTAAACCCAAGGCGGCGTTGCGCGTCGCCAAATTCTTCGCCGCGGCCCGAGAGATGATAAAAGGCGTCCCGACGCTCGCGGCGCGCGCTCACTCAGTCATCTCCGGCGCGCCGAAACTGGAGCATCGCGTGCGCTCCGCTTTCCAACCACGTACTTCGCCCTCGCAGCACCAGCAATTCCTCCTCACCCGGCGATAAAAGCGTCCTTTCCGAGGGCGCCAGTACTAATAAATATGTCGCGCAGCGAAGACGGCACCTAACCGCGCGTGATTAACGCGCGAATTGTTATGGCTCTAACTAGAGAGACGTTCTAATTAGCGTGGATACACTAATTGTTTAAATGCACGCTGAAAGATGCCGTGCTTCTGTTGCTGGGGGAAGAACAGTGAAGTTCAGCCGGAAAATGAAGCGCAAACAGCGATTGGCGATGAAGCGACTGAGCAGCCCGAGCGTGCTATCCAAACAGCAGGTGTTTTTTCTATTGACATTGTTTTGAATTTTATATGTGGATTTCAACTTTGAAACGGGCATTGCAATGTTTATTCATTTTATGGGATTTGTTGCTTTTTTAGATACGTAATGTTTGGCTAATGCATGAAGATAAAATAAAATAAATGTATATCACTAAGTCACTTTGTGATAATTTCATACATTATACATATACATTGTAGCAACTTGTTTTACGTTCACATTTTAATGTTTCTAACTTTAATAAAGCTGTTTATAAATTCACTTGCAATTCAATGTTTTATATAGCTTATCAGTAATCACTGTGGGTGCACTTGTCTCTATGTTGATTGGCTTATACTTAATATATAGTTTTGTTTCAAATTCATTTAAATGAATAAGTTATATTAATTATATATTACAGATTAATACAGAACCCTAAATCTATTTACCTCACCTCATGAACCAACTTGATTTCCAAAAATAAAATAAAAACCAATTAATAAAATTGTGGTTTTGAAAAACCTTCTCATTGTAGCTTTCTAGAATACCACCTAGCAAATAAATTGACATGGTTATTGTATTTCTAAGAAATCCAATAATTATGCATTCAAGTGTTTTTGAGTTTCGATTATGATCTATAACCATTCATAATTTTTCAATGACAATGAAAGTTTAATCGTAATGAATGATGTTCATCATAAAAGGATCATTAATGAAGTAATTAATATGATCGTTTTCCAACCCTTGAGCGGGGATTTTCGAAATTATGCGAATTATGGTCAGCATTTTTTCTTGCTGTTGGGGTCGCAACATAACAAACGTTGGAAAACTCAGAAAGCATTTTTTGTCCCCAAAATCCTAGCCCTGCATCTTACGAAAAAACATCAAATTTTATAATTAAAACGTTGTTTTTTAGTAATCTTATGGTTTGAATTGGCGTTACTCTTTTGCAAGTTTTCAATAAATTATATATTTGTATTGTGAATCAAAAAGGTCAGTAAAAAATATATCAATGAGCGGCGATTTCGTCATTTATTATTATTATTATTATATAGGGAGTTGTGAACTATATAGTTTCATACGAGCTTTATAAAAGCAGATAGTGAATAATGTTTTTTTTTTCCATAAATCTCTAATTATACAATTAGCGCCTCAACTCCTGTTGTGCGCTAATCTATGCGAGTATGTCGAGGATATAAATATAGGTATATTACAATTAGCAATAACTTGTTTTGATAACGTTTGAACAAACGAAAACAACAAATTCCACAAATAATGTAAACAAATTTCAAGTTTTGAAAATTAACTAGTAGTTTGTGTTATTAGTGCAGAAAGCACCGTATTCCAGCGCGATTTTTGGAATACGGTATTTCGTACGCAATGCACACGCTATTTTTCTTCCAATCGATCAGAATTTGTGACAATTTAATTTATTTGTATTAAATTACTACTATAAGCGTGCCATGAGGAAAATTGTAAATGAGCGAACTCATAAACCGACATCGTAGGTGGCTGGGAGTTTTGCGAGTTGGTGCACGTATTGGGGTAACCAATCATCGTGGGTTATATTACACCAGTATATGTTATTGCGTCTGCGCCTACTTTGCGCGTTCGTAAAAAGTTCGAATTTGCGCACGCTCATTTCGGAACGATCGTAGGAAAATCATTTTCCAGAACATATACACATTTTCTACCCGAATGTAATCACAAGTGGCAATAGAAGGACTTTGTTTGTCTCACGATTGACACCAACCTATGAGTAACAGTTTAAGATATTCTTGTTTTCCAAGTTTTTGTTTGGTTTTAATTCCGAATACTGTTTGGTTTATCATTTTATATTGCAATAAAAAAAAACTTGAAAGCCTTAACGATTGTTAAGGGCTCCATAGTTTTATTTGCAGATTACCTAATAATCTCTCATTCAGTTAAAACAAATGGCTAGCCACAGAATACAAATGTTTTCAGTCTCGGGTAGCTGATTGAAACGAAAGTCAGTTGTGCATTCATAGTGTTCAATTAGCACGTGTGTAAAGTTGATTTAATTGATAATTTGTTAGGTATTTACGAATATAGTTTTTATTTACTTTATAGCATATTAAGATAATCTCAATTTGTAGATATTAAATATTTTAATTGCATTATTTACTTTACGCACGACCGCTATGGTAAATCAATATATCATACCGTCTAACTAACCTAACCTTACATAACCTAACCAAAAAAACAAAAAAAATTAGTTGATGTCAATTTTGCGTTGTATTGTATTTTACTGTGGGATCCAATATTTATTTATGGGATAGGGCAAGATTAGTGGTTCTGCCACTGGGTGGCAAGTTAATGAAATATTTGTGACTACTACGAACCACATTGAATTCTAAATTGAATGGGAATGCAAGAGCAAGTTTGTAACAATAAAGTGGAAGTACGCATATAGATGAGAGACAACTAAAACGAACTGCCAGCGAAACGAATAGACAACATCACCTGCGAGTTTCAATAAACTTCATTAGCGTTCTGGTTTTTTGGGCTTTGATTGCGTTTCAATGAAACGCATTGCATTTGATAACGTTTAGATTTCGCATGAAAAGTACGAATATAAAAATTCGTAATTAAAATACTTCAACCTAGCATTTGTAATTTTAATTAAAAGTTAGAAAAGAACTGCAAATTATTTTAGTTTTTAAATATATTTCAAGTGTACAGGCAAGACAATATCTATCGATCAATCTTCATCGTACAAATCTACGTTGGTGTGTTCAGCGAAAATTATATCATGATATACAATCGCATCAGAAACCATTCTAACTTGTGATCTATTTCAGTACAAGAATGCCATATTTCTTCTATTGACGCGAATTCTAATAATTAATACAATTATAGGATGTGTGCACACATTTCGAGAGCTGGAAATTTAAGTATAAAACGCATGTGAAATATTCACATGTGCACACACGTACATAGTCGAAGCAGGTTGTGAAAATAGAAAAAAAAAATTAAGGAAGGCCATGATGCAGCATAATAAACCGCTACCACAAAGCGAAAGATTACGCGGCGGACGTGCTACGAAAACGAAGAAAATGTTATTAAAGAATGCTTGGAGTGAACACCAATGTTGTTATACTTCACGTATACGAAATTTCCAATATACTATGTTTGCTTCCACCTTGGAAAAACCTGTCCATTGCGAATAACGTCAACCTGTACAATACCATCAAAAGCTTAACACCAAAGAAACAAGGAAAGAAAAAACTCTGTTCCACACTTAAAGACAAAATTAATTATCGGTAAGAGCGGTAGTGCTGGTAGAGCTGGGAAGAGCTCAATAGATCCAGGCGACACGAACATGACACAGGATGCATTTACCGAACTGCGATTTCGCCTTTACTGCTTCGTAGAGTTACTAAATACTTTACTAAATACACTCCCGCGTATATACTAAGTGAAGCTATACCATATACGAAGATGGCAATATTTGAACTGTCAGTATGATGTATAGCTGGAATTATTGTGAAAACTAGACAAGAAAATTAAAATTAGTTTTACCTGAATTTGGGTGTAAGCAACAAGCTGACGATAAGCGTTTCCATGGCTGAGGACAAGCGAACTAGGAAATTATCGCGAAGCATTCGGTGGTTTTGTGGCGTGTGTCATCAGGCAGGAATTGAATGTGGTCATGAAGGATTGGATAGCATTGCAGGTTGCTCGATTCACAGTTTGAGCTCGAATGCAGTAAGACAATAGAACTGGATAGTGCGCTGTTATATTATAGGGTGTTTCAAGGAAAATCGGAATTTAAAATAGATATCGTTAATAATTTCACCAAAATGTGTTTTCTTCTGTGTTCCGATTTCGAATGTTGCATCAGCCAAAAGACATTTGAGTAGAACAAAGCAACACAAGATTCTACACTGAGGCGCACACCGGAAACGCGTGACGCAGACTAGACGTCAATTACGGGATAGACGCAGATGTCAATTGCATCGTAAATGAAATTTGCATTTCATGTGTGTAATGTGCTACTAGTATTTGGTTATCACCGTGACGTACAGGATTAATTAGTTTATCGAACTAGTTTACGTTCAAGTTGTTTTCAGCATACGTGATGATTTTACGAAAAGAAAACATACGCATACGATATGGAATACATATTTTATATTGATTTTTCTTATTATTACTCTGGGTTAACGCTGTCTTGTATGTTGTACCTTCTCTGACCAAGTTAATTCAAATCCTTTCTCCAACTAACTTCATCCCCAAAAGTTCTATAAGTGAGAAAGCTTATAAGCCCTATATTTGAAGTTACGGAATTTACGGTTTCCGTTCTCATATATAACTGGCCTCTGAGTCCGAACCCTTTGCAATATCACACATGTGCAGATCATTGGCAATAGTTTGATCATTATCCAAACGCATCTACTTACTTAACTCACCTAGTTAGTAACTATCGTCAATCGATGTAGTCCAGGTACGTGCGTTTGTCATTTCGCATATTGCCAGCGCAAAACCTCAAATCTAATCAAGCGATATTTGTTCAGTATTCCGTGGTTGCACTCCCGTCCGGAAATGTCCTCCGTGTTTGGACCACATGAATAATGCACTTGTGTTAGCGCAGGCAGGGAACTTGTTAATCAGGCTCTTCTTGTAATTGAGGGGGTTGGTTTACAGCGAGCGCGCTTGTCTCGTTGTTGCATAATTTATTTTACGCCGGATAAATGAGCTTTTTATTTTCTGCAGGAAACCCACGGAACAAATGTGTGCTAGAACCGGGACATTCGCTAATGGACTGGATCCGGCTGGGAAACTCCGGCAAGGATCTTACTGGTGTTGGCGTTCTTGCGGGGAAAATGACTGTAAGTATATAGACGCTTTACCTCTAATTGTTTAACTTTATAGGTAAATAAAAGTAATCAATTTTAACGGTACCCATGGCTACAATTAAAATAATACTGTGATAATGACAGTGAATTTGTTTTGACATTCCTTCAAATTCATTAATTTCATGAATACATTTCTCTAAATTCTAGTACGTGATAATTCTTTTATTCTTTTTTTTTGGTATTCGGTACAATGAAAAAGAATTCAATGAAACGGACCACTCAAAATGCTCTCTCGTGTAGTTTTAAAATCGTAATGAATCAATAAACATATTTACTTAATAGCGAGTTACTCTATTTTATCTATGTTCTAGGTGACCCCTGAAGAGATGCGCTTGCATAATAAACGCGATGACGCTTGGATCGCTATTCGAGGAAATGTCTACAATGTCACGGAATATCTTTCTTTTCATCCTGGGGGTGTCACAGAACTCATGAAAGGCGTTGGTGTAGCTGATGCCACAACTTTATTTGATAATGTAAGTAATATTGAACTACCACTAGCATTCATTGATAGAACTAATATGTAGTAAAATTATGACTATATTCATCTTTATTTTCTTTTTCCAAGCATATCTATCATATTATCAAAGTATTATATATTTTACCTCAGAACTCGCAATTATTCCAACGTGTACTTTTGTTAAATACAAGCTATTAGATCTAATGCAATCTCAATTTTAGGTCCACCCCTGGGTGAACTACGATAAAATGTTAACAAAATGCTACGTGGGACGACTAGGCACAGCTGTATCATCTGAATTGTCAAAGCCCAGTGAATTCGCCAACGTGCGTTTTGCTTCCCCGAGAGGATCCGAAACATCCGATACTGAAAAGCAAGTCAGTAACCGCCGTTATAGCATCGCAATCAACGACGATCGACATGTGCGTTACGACTGGATTCAAAAGCATGACCTGTTTATCCTTTACTTCTACACGGGACCATACTCGAACCCATTCTTTGAAATACGACGGCCATTTGATCACAAGTGGACATTTGTGATAACATTCGTTGAATCGGTGTTTACGTTTAAATTTAGCCCCCACGATATTCTTGAGTGGCCACCAAGATTTAAGGTGTTCTATGAGACTGGTAAAATAGAAGTAGGGTTTGAGAAGCATACCAAGAAGACTTGGCCTTCTTGTGGTCATATGGAACAAAATAAACGGCGGGTCATTGGGCAACAATGCAAGACGAAGTATATGATTCAAGAACACACTACGCTAAATAAGTATACTTATATGATATCTGTTCAAAAGACAGATTTAAGTATATGCAATACACCATTAGGGTATCATCTCTTGTTTTTTAATGGTGAGTTAACTGTTATGTCTAATTGCAAGTTAATATTACTATAGTAATTGTAATAATATGTTGTGTGACCTTTTGTTTTTTAGACTCAAAAGATTCAAGAGAATATACGCCTATCCCACATATGTATATAAAACCTGATTTGATTCAGCAGAAAGAGACGTTTACTTCACCGTTCATCACGTTCTTGATTCGTAGATATCCGGATGGACGCATGAGTAATTATTTGTTTAATAAAAAAGTTGGCGATATTTTTCTAGGCACTGAGCCTATGGGCAGCCTTGATCTACAAATAATATCAGATAAGGAATATTTTATATTCTTGGCCGGTGGAGTTGGCATCGCTCCATTTCTAAGTATATTGCATTTTCTTCTGGAGAAGAAAGTTAAACCAATGCAAGTATTGTGTTTCCCAAAAATATAATTTTGAAATCAAGCCAATTGTATATATTTCTTATTTACATTTTACAGACGATCGATGATGCTATTACTATTTAACAAAACAGTAGAACACCAATTTTTTGAATCAAAACTACAAGCTCTTGGCCAGGACCCTCGATTTCACTTCTTTAGCATAGTAACCCGTCCAGATGAGGACTATTCTGGTCTAAGCGGACATATATCACCCTCAATACTACGTGAATTCTGTCGGCGATATTTCCACACGACACCAATGCGCGAAGTCTTCTATTTTATTTGTGGTCCTTTGGCATTTAACTCCGGCTGCTTCGATACATTAAGTGCCCTCAAAACGGACCCAACCAACACATTCTTCTTTTCATCGGAATCCGCGTCTCCGTCCCAGGAACAGATTGCCAGCAGCATGAGCAATGTCGAAAACAAAGAGTAAATATGTTCTACAATCAATGGTACTTTGTACCTCTACATCAAAACATCCAAAACAGCATCAGCCCATTTTAGAAACAGAACGTACATACCAAAAAAAAAAATACAAACCAGAAATGTATTCACGACAGTCGTTGCAGGGCGCCGATTATGTTGTACGAATTGTCCGAGCGATTATGTAACAGCGAGCGCGACCAAGATTATGACAAATATCATGAGCCTACAGTTGAGCGACCTGCCATGGGGTCGTTCTTTCAAGCGAGCAACTCGCACACTCAAGCATTCTGCTTGTGTTGCTTTTGTATACCAATCCCTCTTTCTTATGTCTTAAGCCTAAAACGTGCCATTACGGAACTGCTATTTGCTCGAAAAACCACGGGAAACAATAAAAGAATTATTAACTAATACGCGGTCATATTCAATTAGTGGCAATTTTCAGGTCCTTCAGGAGCTAGTCCGGCAACAGCACGAGCTTCTAAACAATTTAACGATGCGAATTTAATTTCCACGACAAGGATCGTATTGCATGCACCCTGCCAAGCTATAATGGACCTTTTTATACCAAAGATTGTAGTAATGCAGCACAGTTTTGAGTAGCAATTGTTAAATACTAAATAAGACTAAGCAATTGTAAATTAAGAGATACAAATATTTTGTGCACGCCTAATACAAAAGTACTAAATATTTAAGAAAACAACAAGACATATCCTGCACGGTTATTAAAGTAGCACCTCAGGGACTTGAAAACGATATCAGATCGTTCCAACTGTCGCCATTGTCTATAAAATTTATAATTGTTTGAATTATCTTGATAGATGAATAGACTTATTTATTGTACATAATGACAATCTTTCTTGTAAACAAGCAATAATTGTGTATATTTTGTTATCTTCGACTATAAATGTTAAATGCAAGTACAAAGATGTTCGTTTTTTTGTTCTTGTTTGTTTTGCTGTGATGAATACAACTTGCTGATGTTATTTCTATTGTAAGTAAAGGTATCTGATATTTATTTAAAAAAAAACTGCGTCATTACTTGCTTCTATTAATATTAGATTTTTCCGATTCACGTATTAGCGCAATTAAAGCTTTGAACAGGTACGCAAAATGCAAAAAAAGATGGGAAATTAACTATCGGAACCCTTTGAAACATCAAAGGGATAGCCTGCTTCCTACATTATTCAAAATCTACATATAGGAAACACCATCCCAATGGTCGGCAAACTTATTAGCGAAAGTGCGAAATATATATATTACAACGATGTAAATTTGAGAGCAGCCCTCCCTCACCTCTGAAATTATGAACAAAACCCCACTGGCGGTTGGCTGAATTTTTTCAGCAGCTGCAGAGGAGCTGCACTTTAGAGGTCAAAGAGCCACATGCAGCTCTCGCCCATTGGCAAATAAAATGCGGTCAAATGTGTATAAACACAGAAAATCTATTTAGCCTACTATTTGCCGATGACCAGATCATCCTTGCAGAGGATGAAGCAGACATCTCTTAGAAATCTTATAGAAAAGTACCGAAAGTGGTAGATAGATATCAACGTGGAAAAAACAAAATACCTAGTATATGGAGGTGGTAACAAAAAAGGCATCAACTCATCGGAGCGAAATATATTGGTCGGGCAACTCTATACAAGCTTCTAGTTGAAATATCTATATCATATGGATCAGATGAATAGATGCAAAACAAAAGACTTCAAAAAAACGATGCAAATTGAAGACCCCCGGGTTCACATTGAACAACGCCAATAATGGGAGCCCTCAAAGGTATACAATGCAATGGCGGATAGAGGATTGTCTGAAGAGGACTGTGTTGATTGAGAAGCACACCTGCTGTAGATCAACATGAAAATAATTAAATTATCAATAAAATTGAGTTGACTTATTTTATTTATTACCCTGTATTTTAAAGTTTATTATATTGTGTAATAGATGGCAGTAGTATGTCTACACAAATTATCACGGATCGAAATTCGTAAACTCTGCAACAGATATCGCTGGCTGTCTAGATATCATGAATTCAAATTACCAATTCAGAAATAAATAAAGAATTATTCTGTATATTCTATTGTTACTAATAAATAAATGTTATCAACCTTACTATCATTTTTAAACTATGATTTACAGTTTGATTAAAAGCATAGAAACATATTGTGCCGTCAACTTTACGTTAGTTTCATTTAAACGCGAAAATAACAAATACCAATAGATAAACTGTAAATAACTTAGAGAAAATCATGTTCTCACAATTCGTCGACAAGAGGACTGAAAGAGACTAGCGAATGGAAGACATAGTGGAGTCGACAAACGGATATAGTTATGGAATTTATGAGGTGTCAGTTAATACAACGGTATCTATGTTTAAATTGCAACTATTTACGCATTAATAATAAACGTATTGATCATTTATAGATCGATATTAATATAATAAACAATTGTGGCAATTATTAAAACTGTATGAAATGAGAACGGTAATTGCAATATGTTCATTATAATAACTTCATATTATGATTTGATAACTGATATCTATTATTTTGTATCAATGTCGGTGCCAGGATCATTATCGTCCGAATGCAAGCTTTTATTTGCGTAAAACTTCTATCTAAATATACTTGTTTCAACCTAGGAGTATTTCCAAGACTTATATGTAAAACAGTTTAATGTATACATCATTTTCAATTCATATTTAAATATACTTTCTTGTTGTAAATTACGTCGTAATTGATCTACCGTGTGCTTAACTAAATTTGTAATATGCAAGCAAGTAGAAGTTCATCTCCCAGATGCTTAGAAGTTAGTAAATTAAAATAATTGATTTATCTTTATGGGGTAACTTTCACAAGCCAGCTTGTTTCAAAAATGTAACTTTGGAAAGATCGTATGAATCTTGTGCATAAGTTAGAGAAAAGTTTAACTATATGTATGGAGCTTGAAGCCATGTTAGAATTTTTTTGCAACCGAATCAACCTGAAATTAATTTTTAGACTTCCCTATATATTGTGCCTATGCAAAACAGCGAATGAAAAGAAAAGTGCTTAATTCTGCTTGGAAGGCAACGATGCATAAAATTGTCGAGTATATACAATGTAAATCTTAGAAGAGCAAAAGCATTAATTTCGATATTAGTTTAATTCGGACGCAAGATGATATTAGTTTCGGATTGTTTTCATCGGATTTTTTTGAAAAAAACACATATTATTAAACGTGCAAATGCACTAATTATACCAAAATTGTTGCACTAATAGATAGATCTGCGGAATAACTTCCACAATTTGCATGCATGGCCTAAAAATTATCCCTGGATAAACCATATTTAAAAAAAATCAGGTTCTGCTTCAGAATCACCTCCTGTAGTCATATATATGCTGATCTCAGATCCGCCTGTTTCTCTAGTTAGCCGGCCGGCACTCTTGTTGCTCCTTTTCAATCTCTTTTGTTGTTCTCAAGACTAAAGTTTTGTTGTATTGCTCATGTTCATGTTCTCGACCTATTAATTATAAAATAATAAATCTAAATCGTTTAGTGCTTTCTGATCGGCGCGGTTTGGACGGTTAAAGGTGTCTGACACACACAAGCAATCCAATAAGGCAGGCGGCAGGCAGGCAGGCTGGCTGGCTAGCAGGACGGAGTTGAAGATGCAATCGATCCAACACGTTTTGCAATGAGTTTCTTATACAGGTATATTATAAGTATATTCCAGTTGGTGTTATCCAGGGTCGGCTTCAAAGTTGTATTTTTGTTGTTGAAAATAAATCCACCGACTCATGAACGCATTTATTCATATGGCTGTGGAATTTATACTTTATTTAAACATTTGTTTAAAGTTTTAGCAATCTATTAGTTGTTTGACAGTGATGTCTTGTTCTGTCTTCTCATTGAATAGTTATATCTATTGATTATAAAGGCGTATCATTTGCCTGAATACATATAACCATCGTAATGTAATAAAACTGTTATATGAAAGCGTTAGCTTGATTGACTTTTAATTAAACACTATACTTACATCCGAAATTTAATTTTTACCCATTGGTGCATGTCATACTAACTACAACTAATTACTAATTTTATTGCATTGCATATATTGTAGATAAACATTAGGATTTGTTTTATGAAATTCAAGTACTATTTAATTAAGATTATTACTTAGTTGCCTAAATATTAAAATCTGTATTTTGCAGTCGTTTTTTTTTTAAATATATAAAAATATGTGGAAATCATTTTTTTTAAATTACTATTAAGCAAGGTTCTAAGGTGAATTTTGCAATACTCTTTAAGGGTTTGTACCAAATATAGGGAAAACACTAAAATAGGGGTTGAATGTATACGGAGAAGACAATCTCTGTTTGTACCTCTGATTGTACAGCTCATATATAAATTTCCACAGCCACTCATAGATATGTAGTATGCAAACAAGATAAAAAGCAGTGTCTTACAAAGTTTAAATAATCTCATGTAATTGACACATTTACGTAACGATTAACAAACAGCATAAATATGTCCTCAGTTTTTGCTACAACTAGTTAAGCGTTTTATTATTTTCACCGCGAAAAAATGCGTCGCAAACCGCGGACTGTAAGTAAAGCTTGACTCTCTAGCAGGCAGGTGGCTCTTCACCGATCCAATGCGATCAGTTCTAAGTAGAACATAAAATTATATATTGACACCGTAGATAAAATTATTGATATACCTAGTTGTACTTGGATTAATCTATAGTAAGATGTAATAAATGACAAAAAAAATGCACTTTTGTATTAGGCAACCTAATTTACATCGAATTGTAATAATGGCTACCACAAAAGTTCAAATTGATGGTATTACTAAAATTGTTCTGTAAACTAAAATAAATAAAGAAATGCTTTTAAGACTTTACTAAAAACGGCATCATCTTTAATATATACAAGTCTAAATAAGGAAAGATTTAAATCAGCAATGTCCAACACGCGGCTCGCATTCAATCTAAGTCAAGTTCTAATGCGTCCCAAAAGCAGAACCAGATTTAATTGCGTTTTATTGCATTATTGCTCAACAAAAATGCCAAATCTTTTTTTTAAATTATTTTATTGAGGTTAGGTGCCCCTTAGGTAAAATTGATGTTTTTAAATTTCCATTCCAGGGGAAAGGAGTGGGGTGCTGAGAGAATTAGGAAAGGGGTGTGCGGCCCAAAAATCCATTACTTCTACCAATGTGACCCAGAGTAACAAAAGTCTTGGACAACCCTGATTTAAATGGTTAATTCATACTATTAAGATAAATGTAAAATTAATTTTGGCTTGCGATACAATTAAACATTTATCATTTTTTAAAAGCAAATTATACTATAATTAACACTACTACGCAAATAAATGATTGCTAAATATCAATGTAGCCAAATAAATGACTGTTTCGATAAATTGAAAAAGTAATTATAGCCTTTGGAAATTTTTACATTTTAGCTTCTATATACACACGACTACTTTTATTGAGTTCTCATTAATTTCTATCCAATTATTATTACAAATCGTTATTGAATGTATTTTAGGCGTTTAATGCATTCAGTTTCCTTATCGAATATAATTAATCAATTCGACGTGTCATAGACGCCTCCCATTTTCGACCAAATAAAATAAAACGCAACCAATTAATATTTTCGTACCGCCGCACAATATTAAATTTTAATTTTTCTACTCTTGCCTTTTGTATTATTATTGTTATAGCCATTTAGGTATATATCTGACGCTTATCGCGGCGTAATTTTTAATTTGAAACTTTTAATAAGTATCCCAATCGGTGTATACGATTTTTCGTGATACTTAGTACTCAATTATTAATTATGAATTACTGCTTATTGATTGGAAATTTCGATTAATCTTGCTTCGTTTTCGTTCACCTTTATTACTTTGCCTTGGATCAGATAACAAGGCGTTTCGTGTATCATACATTAACTTTTTGCTACACTTTATACAAAGAGGAGTTTTCACAATATCCACGCATGGATTAAATAATTTTCGCTTATACAAGGTGTTTCATATATGTGAGAATACACTCACCAGTACCGGTGTAACGTAAAGTTTAATCATGCATTTATATGTAAAGCCGGAACTGGATATTCCAATAATATTGATATATAAAGTGAATTCCCAATAATCCCCGATAAGAAATTGTATTACAAACCTGTCCAGTAAGACACGACCAATGAAAACAAGGCATGTAAAGATTGATTTAAATGAACGACGCCGTACTATAAAACTATTTAGCGTGTGATACGTTTTTTTTTATTCTTCTATTGGGCATGTTCTCTCCAAACATAATTTATTATGTTAATCACACATATCCCACCTAAGCACGTGTAAATGATTTTGATAAAGATTATTTTATATTAATAACAACGGCAGATATTAATAATGTGAATAATAATAAAGCATCGTGATCCATGAGAACACAATAAATAGCTGTGTGTAGTGTGTATTCGTATACTTTGTTCAGATATTGCTTTGGGCGCATTAACACTGGGCAGTCCTTCGTCGCGCCTCGTTTAAACGATCATTACAAAACGAGCGGCTTATTAGAAACGATTATCGCTGTTTCGGCGTGAGTTTTCGAACTTTACTCTTTTTCTCCTTTCCTTCATCGTATACCAACATGATGCCATTATAGAATACAACATGTTTAACCGTTTAAACACGGAAAACGGGACTGTATACAAGATAATGAAAAAAGAATTAACCACAGACATTAAAACAATTTGGACGCACGAGTACATTTTTTTTTCGGGTATTATCGATCGTATTGTTCGTGGCATTTTCATGTTTTACTAATTACGGTAATATTAACATATCACCTCAGATACTTAATTTATGATAATAGGGCGACTAAATTAATTGCTTATTTTATTATAGGCCGAGATTTTATTTCCTGATAGAGTTTGACAACGCAGTATGTAGGAAAGCGTTATGACAAATTCCAGCCACTGTCCGATTGCGCATGGTTGTTGCTTGTTAGATTTCTAGATCTTATGATTCTGAAGAAGAGAGCACTTTTAATCAAAATTTAAAATATTTGATTGATTAAATTTTCAACAAATTAAAACACATTTCTGTAAGATAAGTTTAATAAAGTAAATTTCCGGCCATAAATAAAACATTCTCTTCTCTTCGGCGGATACAAACTGTCCCAGAGAAGAAAACTAGTTTATGATTTGTCACAGAACACACGGGTGCGGTAAACATACCTAGGTATTAATTCCCTCGTTCCTGTCATTGAATTATACGCCCGTTTACGCATTTACCAAGTAATATAAATAGTAGAGTAACAAGTCAAACATTTGAACAATGTTAGGATCAATGTTTTACACTACAATCAGCTGCCACCAGGTCTACCTTCAAGAAATATATTAATATCGCCTATAAATATGATACGCCTAATAATTATAATGTCTGTAAAAAAAACTGCACACATCTTGATATAACTACCCTATAAGCAATCAATTCATCGAACTACCTGCACTTTTTCATAATTCAAAGGATTAATAATCGCATAGGGGTGAAGAGAGAAGCATGACAAAGTCACGTTTGCTGAACTCGGTTATACGCACAAACTAAGTAATGCAGGAAAGCCGAAAGTCGTTTAGACAATATTACAAAGCGTTTTCTATTTTTCCACTTTTCAAATGTTTTTTTTTTCTTTCACTGCACTTCGTATTGTTGTTCGACAGAGCGCTAGTTCCTGCGATTGTCGCTGACGCTGGATCCACGCGCGGTGTAAAAATAATAATAAACTATTAAAGAGATAAAGGATAAGTACCAGCTACATGTTATAACAATATATCCAAGCGATCGGGGGCGCAACGGTGCAATTTATAAACATAAATAACGGCTGCGGGCCAGCCTGTTCGTTAAACACCTTCTTTGTCGAAAATGGAATTCGATTACTAATATATTGTGTTCAGGCATAGGCGCAACGTATATAACAACGTAACGTCGGCAACGTAATTTACGTTTTCGGGGGCGTGAATCAAACTGTTAATATTATTTCGTTCAGTTCTCCGCTCGCCTTTTCCTTATTTATACAAGGTGTTTTGAAAACACATAGGTAAACATGACTATATAAATTCATGGCTTTACATTAAATTTTAAGAAATGGGGTTGGTAACGTATCTAAGAAATGTATATGTAATGAGCTATTTATATTTTATTTTTCTTAACTGACTAAAAATTATATTTTGTATAGAGAATATAAGACAGTTTCCAAAAAAATAATTTTGTTGATCTTAATAAGCATTTACACTTTTTTGTAATTTTCTTATATAATTTCTGTTTTGTTTTTTATTGAAAAGTGCTATCAACCAGAGGCGGTTTAAAATAAAATGGATAAATCATATATCTTTGGATAGATGACTCATTTGGTATATAATACTTTGTACTTTGATCAGGGATGTTTAGAGTTATCGGCCAAAAATAGTAAATTGGAGAAAAAATTTAGGTGTTATTTTCAAGGAGAAATATTATAGGCCAAGAAACGACCAAGCCGCACATTTTAGTATATGGTCCGTTTCTCTACGACTGTTAGTTTAGGAGTTTCATTATTGCTCAAATTTTTGTTAAATTGCCATTTTTGCGTAGTCATATCTCACACGTCCAGGTAATATTTCTACAAATGCTCATAATGTGGATCACTCATATATCTTTAGATAGAGCTTCGAAAAACGATTCTTTTGGTATATATATTTCTGATTGGTACTGATTGTACTCTGATTGGGGATGTTATAAGCTAACAACCGTAAAGAAGCCATAGTAAGTGGTTTTTGTCATTTTCGGCGTGAAATACTATATACCGAGAAACGGCTCTAATGTCGATGCCAAGAGGCTCTCAAGACGCACATTTTGGTATATGTGTCATTTCTCTATTTTTGGTATTTAATGAAATAAGTAATAAGAAATAAACTGCATATATTATATTTTTAAACAAAATAATTACGTTCACTTACAGAGCTTCAAATTATTTCCCTTCTTTTTCATTTTTATTAAATTCTTATTAATCGCTCTAAAATCTACATAATTTAACTTTACTCACTCATTATGTATTATGTAACACGATGAGGTAAGTTGCAAAAAATTAAACTGCACTTATGACCAGATTAATACCATGTAATCGTCTTGCAGTTCAAGTTCGTTTCGTTGCATCGCTCTGCATCGTTAGTTTATAAGTTTATTAAATATGCCAGGAAGCAGTGAGTTTTAATGGATGTCAAGTCAGCTAAAATTAAGACATCAAAGTAATCCGCGTAATCGCTCGGGTGATACTCGTGGCGCACAAAATTAGCTACTGACTGCTTGGCAATCATGTAAAATGCCCATCTTTGAATACTTTTTATTATCGAATTTCATTCAATATTAAATTCTTATTTTCAGGCTGTTTTACCCGACCCTATCTCTTTGAAGAAATTGCAATTTTGGAATTTCTTGCGTTTTCTCGAAAACCTCATTCTCGATGACTTCGAAGGTCTATTGAAACGATACTGATGAAAGCGTATATCAAATTGATAAAGGATAGAGATAAATATATAACGCGAGCGGCAAATAAAGAAAATTTGAAAAAGTGTTGCGTGCTTTGAAAACTGCACACAAAGCGAAAGAGACGCGTAAAGTGCTAGAACGTCGAGGGGGGGACGACATACGCCGCACCATAAATCATTGCTGGTTATTATACATCTAACGGGCCGAGCATTCGATCTTCATATTTACTTCCACTATATATTTACTTCTCCATCATCAGTATAAGCGAGTTATCTAAGGTAGAGAGAGGTGTGCTGCGCGTGAAGAGAAGTTGGTAGTAGTGCATATCTAGAAGGGGCCAGGTGTGGGCCGTGGGGGTCTCACCACGTCTTCCACCATTAGTTTGCCCGTCGCCTTAGACTTCTTCTTCCACCCAGAGAGTTCCACTCTATATTAACATATTACCTTCACTAGTGTTGCCGTCTTCTTCTGCGGCACGATCACAACCGTCGGTCGGCGGTCAATTTCTGTTCTTTACGCGGTTATGCTTGGTCCTGTCTTGTTTCTTGTTGAACATCATCATCATCATAGTTGTTGCTGCTTTTTTGTACTTCTTCGCGCCGCTGCTATATAATATATCGCTTCGTTCCTTGTGCCAAAGGATTGCTGCAGCCGCCTCGCTCGCTTAAACGGTGCGCAACCATTCCGAAAGCGAGCGGCAACTGGGGCGAGTGCACGCCGAGTTATTGTGCATTAACACCTTAGTAATAAACACGAAGTACTAATGCTTATCTTCAGAATGAGTTGCTTTGCGGTGAATATATCTATAGGACAGCAAATAACCGCCAACATCTCAATTGCTTATAGTGCACTTTCGAAGAATTGCGCATATGCGTCGTACTGTTGGAAAGATTGCAAAAAGATGCATTTTATTTCAGCGCTTGGTGTGTTTGCATCTATTTCATTACCGGCTACTCATTAATTTGGATGAATGTGTTTAGGTAGGATGCGGATTGAGATTAGTTTTCAATTTTAGTTTTCTCTATGCAAATTTGTTTTTATTTCAATTCTTTTACTGCGTTTGGAGGTCATGCAAACATAATGCACAACCCCACTAACGACAAGTGGTTGCAGAAAAATTTTTCATAGTTAGGTAAATAAAATTGCAAGTTTTTAATATAATGAAAGATATTATTGTGGTTTCTTTTTTAGAGAATTCCCGATCGTTTGCTCTTCCCCTTGACAGAATTAAAAATAGAAGATTTTATTAAGATATCAGTATAGTTTAAACTTCATGTCTTAGGTGCTTCTTTTCTGGTCTGGATTAATTGGATAAGATAAATTTAAAAATAAAATCTAACATGTGGTTTTTCATATTGAGTATTAATTATCCTTACCACCATGATCGAATCGAAGTTGTCTATCTTTTAATAGGGTGTTTATCCACATCCCAACTATGCAATAAATATTTATATCATATTTATTATTTTAATAATTCTTATAATGTAGACATATAATTTTTCGGAAAATTCGCATAAAAGGCTGTGAATATATTATCAAAGAAGCAGAGAATTGCTTAGATCAGTTAGTGCCAACTCGGCGTGACTGTTTGTGCGGCCCGCGAGCTTCATAACCCTTTTTACAGTAGGGGGTGTCTCGATGGGTCCGTTAAAAATTTCGTTAAGCATTGATTTGTTAATGTTCAATTGGCTTATCTGAAAATTCAAAATTTCCGACATGTCACCCGCGGACTTTATAATGCATTGTTAAAGTGACCCGTAAGATCATTCACCTCTGGTTTAGAGCTACAAAAATTCCAAATTTTTGCCATGCTATCAGGCTAAATTCAAATTTGTCCACACAATTTTCAGAAAAAAATACAGTAATCCTGTAATAGCAATACTATAATAGAACAACAATATCTGGTGAACTTTAATCCATGACTAATAAGTGGAGAAAGCAAACTGGTGGCCCACGCTATTTTTTAATTGTTAAAAATATTTTCTAAATCTTGTTATTAAGTTGTCTTGCAATTGCTCAAATAAACTTTAAACCATATAGTCATATATTATTGAACACAAATCGATTGATATCTTTGTATATTGGTAGTTTGGATAATAAAAACTGCAGAAACAAGGGAAGTATAAAATCCATTAAAAATTAGAAATGGAAACTGCCCCGATGTATTGGCTTTGGTGTTGCTAACATAATGTAATAAATAACAAATAGTAAATATGATTTATGTAGATTTGTTGTATACGATAAAATCCGAGATATAGGATAACATGCCCTGTAGAGGGACTATAACGCGCTTATCTTCGAGTAGGGCGCTGCAATTTATATCTGGGGTGCCCGCGGCTGCCCGACCGAATGTCCGACCGATCCGACTGCGCACCAAACCGAACGTACACTTTTGCAAACCAGCCAGCTCAAAGGAATATCCTGCACACAAATAATACACTAGGGCCCAACAATATTAGATTAATAGAGCGGTCACATACGTTATGCGCTTCTAACTACTTCGTGTATTCCAATGCATAAGGTGCAACAGCATCATGCATGTACGCGCGCAATTTTCATACGTTCAAATTGTTTTACTCGTTTTAGTCGAATAGCGTACAATTTTCTTTAATGATTTGTAAACTTCCTGCTGATTTATTACAAATTTTTGTTGCAAATTTAATAAACATCAATTATGATTGTGTGTAATAAATATGCGCTGCGTTCGAAGTGTAACTACATAATTTAACTTCGAGTTTTATTAAACTAAATTATATTAACGTAATTGCTGGTAAAGTGGGGCGTGGGGTATACTAGTGAATAACACCCGCGAGAGCGTGAGCCGCGGAGCGTACTCGAGAACGAGTTTCGCTGAGTTTCAGCGTTCGTATCGGCGGAACGTGTATCGAAATTGCTTCTACAAGAGCACACATGCACGGACACAAAGTCGACAATCGAGCCCCGAATTTATGGCAATATCCAATTATATTTATACGCGAGCCGGTTGGCATTAATTGTGGTCGCAAAAACTGAAAGCCCCCGGACGGATTGCCAGTGAGTTTCCTCATTCGGACAACAATTCGGTATGTTCTAGCGATTTTGCGCTCAAAACGAATTTGCAATACAGGATGTTGCGCTGATGTGCCTGGATCAGATTGATTTAGGCGATTGATTGGAGACACCACCATTCCGCGTCATCCAACCAAAGAGCGCATGAGCATTTGTACTTTTAATTATTTCAAATGCTCTGGAATACCTTGATGCATCTGAATATCTCCCTAATATTCTTGCAAATTTCGGCAAATGGCAGCACCTAGGATTTTCAATTGTTTATAACAAAGCGCGCTTGAACATCCTGTGATTTATACATTTTGCGTTTTGAACGTGCATCCTCTCCGCTCTCGCATCCTCTACGGATGCCAATGATTGCATGTTATCTCGACGAGCCGTGGCACTGTAGCGAGCGGCATCGGTGGCATTAATGGTAGCGGTGGCGGCATCGCGCCAGTTGAACGCCCGAAGGGATGAGTGCGGTAATTACATTTCCGGTAAAATAGCACCCAAAACATCAAAATTCCCGAGCGCGTTTTGATTAAAACTTATCGCCAACTGATGTGCGCCAGATTTAACTTATCCTTTCGAAATGCTTCAATATTTTATGTAACTAACACGCTCCTTTATTAATCTCGTTTTCAAAACGTGTATAAAAATAGCAAAATGGCGTGCAATTTGCAATAATATGTCATTTTTTCCGCTTAAAAATTAACAATCCAATGGTCGTATAAAATCAAAAAAGTGCTTATGATACATGATAACCAATTTGTTTTTAAGCCTTATAAGCAAAGAATGAGCGAAATTGGTTGGGTAGATCCAGAGATATTTTTACAGCCAGTTGAAAAAAATATGTAGTAAAAGTATCGAGTTTGGTTTGCTCTGTAATAACATAATTAAAGAGAGAGAGGCTGAGAAAGAAAAAAAAGTATTTCTCGTTTTTTCTAGACTAGAATCGATGGGTTTAATTCCCTCTTAAGTTATTTAGATGCCCCTAACTTGATGCCCCCGGTCTTTGTCCATAGTGCACATGCCTAAAGACGACACTGCTCGGAAGCACTAAAAGCAGCCCAGAAGTTTCTACAAATTATTCAATTTATTGTTTCATGATTGATATAGCATTATCTGAAGTGCACTGAGAACCTGAATAATATGAAAAACAATGTTTCATTGATGAAAGAAATGTGACATAGTTTGAAATTCTCGAAACAAGCTGGCTTTCATATAGAACAAGCTTTCTATCAGTATAACTGAATAACCAGAGACATATTGTCTACCAATGCACGAGCCGTTATCATCAATTGCATTTTTCGTCTTCCAGTAGCGGCGAACAAGCAAACAGATGCCCCGTTTTGTTTTTAATCATATTTATCGAGAGCGTGCATGTATCTGCAATGCGACTTCAATCTGTTTGTGGTAGTTAATCGCTACATTTGTTTTCGACTTATTACTGGTAACTCTTATCTTCTGCTTTAGTGGCTGGCTGATGTTCCAACTATTCGAACGAAGGAAGCAATCGAAAACAAACTCGTCGCGTCGTAGAGAGCGGCAGAGAGGAAAGATTGCAGCAGGAAACCGATTTTTCGTTACTAACCAATTGATTTTTAATTCGGCGTGTAATCAATTGCCCTTCGTGAACTATTCATATGTTATAAATGGGCGACTACATAATGAATAACCGTTTTGTGTGATACAAGCTGCAATTATTGTTAATAATAAGATGCGGCAGACTTTGAGGCAGATTAATGTATAAGATACATGTTTAATAAGAGAGCGTTGATGAAATTCTAATTAATTTTATTACGAGACATTGAGTAATAAATAAATCTAGTATTCTGAATACTAGATAGATAGATACATAGTATTCTAAAGGATTTGTTGTTTATACTATAAATTGGAATTCATTGCATTGGGTAATTAATTGAATCCTTGCACCAAAATATACAAAATCAAAAAATATGAAAAATTATGCTGTTTTTGTATAATAAAAAATGATTATGTTGTAATTGATCCTGTGTTAAAATTTATTTCTGGAGGAGGAGAGGGCAGGGAATTTTAAAAATTGATACCCCGGTGCCAATCTAATATACGGATAATGTAGCCAGTCCTGGTCTACATGCCTATATAACTTATAACGCTTATTGCATCTTCAAAAATTATTTAATACGTTTCTCCTTTAATCTGATAAAAAATTTAAAGTTACATGATACAATCACCTAAAGTGAATATACTTATACGGACTACAATGTCCCGCAATGATAGCTATAAACTATTATATCCATAAAACAAATATTTTATGAAAATATGACTTGAGTTGATCGAAGCGTTCGGAAATTACCCGATCACTAATATACGCGCCATCGATTATACGCATTAAGATTATTAACAACTTCATCGGAAGTAGAATTATAGCCAATAAAGCTATTTTAATCGTTGACCCGAAACGGACGAAATGCGGGAAGATTCAGTTGCAATCTGCAATAGGCCGATTATGTTGTTACCTATGTTATACACGTTGTACCATTTACTGGGGGGTAGATAATGATATTTTTTATGTGCGTTTTTAATCGATTTTCGATTAAGTTTCATATAAATTGAGGCGAATTTACGGTTTGCTTGCCAATGAACCGTCGACCATCTGCTTGGAATTATTTAGGCATCCGACGACGTCGATCACTTGTGTGTGCGCACGTGTGTATGCATGTATGCTTGGGATAGGACGCCTTATGCATGGGCATTCGCTAGTCGCGCGCGTTGTTGGTTATTGTGGAACTTTTTCCTAACATTATTATTATTAACTAGTTGATTGTGTGGCGGTCGAAAGGGTCATCACACATAAGCGATAATAGGGACCGATTATCCTGGATGTTGTTATTATCCTTACCGATGGACTCGCGCTGCATTCACCTCAACGTTCTCATGCACAGGAACGTATGCGAATATAAAGAAGTATTATAAATGGGTTCTTTTCATTTGTACTCATACACATGATGTAATCCTTTGTGTCCTGTATTATTTCTTTTAAAGATTGGCCACGTGGCTGCCCTCATTAATAATATCAATTCACCACCTATACTGAAACGAACAAATTTAGACGTGATTCTGAAGTGAATGAAAGAATTAAATTCAAACACCTGTTGGACAAGTGAGCGAGTTCAAACGAATATTTAATTCTTATTTTAATTATGCGGCATATGTATGCTAATGAAAACAAATTAAAACTTAGCTCGATAATATGTACACGCGTATATGAGTGCATCTATATTTTCAATGCAAAGGCACATATAAATTAAATAAAAATATTTAAATAATAATTGGATTTTTATTGAGTTTACATAGTAAACGTTATTATAACGATAAATTACTAGATAATAGTTGGATAAGAAATGATTAATTTCAACGACGAAGTTTTATTAATTTGTGAGTTAGATCAGCATTGTAGCAAAACTATATAAAGGTACTAACATTCCTTAATTACTGTATATAAGAAAATTGAATATATTCAAAATCATCATTTTGAGTTTCATAATTATTCAAATAGTCGATTCATAATATAACTAGTAAATTGAATGGTAATGTTTTCTTTTTTCAAATACGAGGAAAAAGTGCATATTCAATGCA
Source organism: Lissagria laeviuscula (assembly GCA_030264695.1). Lineage (NCBI taxonomy): Eukaryota > Metazoa > Arthropoda > Insecta > Coleoptera > Staphylinidae > Lissagria > Lissagria laeviuscula. The sequence continues at coordinate 11,573 of JARJDU010027735.1, read as the reverse complement.
CCACTAATATACTCATGCCGCAATTAGTCGGATGAAAGAAGAAGGTTAACATTTGAATTGGACGAATATATTCTCGGAATTAATGCAATGATAGCCAGTCGCAATTGCAAGCACGCAAAATGTGCAGGTTATTAACGGCGTGCAGTTTTGCACTATTGCTCCAAAACCCATTAAATTGTAATATTATTGATTAATGAACGTTAATTTCGATGTGTTTAACGTAATTAAAAGAAAAAAGAAATAAAAATTTGCGTTATAAGTTATCTCACTTTGCAAAGTAACAGCTACGCAGTTTAAAGCCGCAGGAAGATGAAGTAAACATCATAAGAAAGGAAATTAATTTCAATTCAATCCTATTTAAGCAAACAAATCTTGTTCGCTGTCGCGACCGTGTGAAGGATTAAAAATGATTAAAATCACGAAACCAAACCAAAACACGACTTTGGTTCCTACGAGTAGATCTTAGCGAGAAGTACTAATTAGGCATAGTACAATTACATATTAAACCACCACTCAAATGTAATTAATAGAAGCACACGAATAGAACTGGAGAAATTGTGTCTTTGTCCACCAATGCTTACGTCTGATTCGTTATTTTACGTACGACGTGTGTCGGTGTGTCAATACCTTTGTAAGCCAGATGACATTTGAAGAATTTGGGGGTTGTTCGGTAGTAAACAATTCCTAAATTCATGCAAATAATAGAGTTAAACGCGGTAGTATTTAAATTTAGGCAATATGTTCACATAAAAATAATAAGTATTCCCTTGACTATAAAACATTCTATTCAATCAAAACAAAACAATTCAAAATTTCAATTAGTTTAGCCCTTGTTTTAATCAGGAACATTGCGAAAGATGTAAGATAATGTGAAGATTCGCAATCATGCAAGCGATCGCAAACAAACTGCAATTGAAATAATAAGAGTATCAGCTAAAAATGCCAATATTAATTATTGCTTTAGGTTCCTTCAAGAGTTTATGCAAGACTTACGATGCACAGAAGAAAGGTAGTCGAAACGATGGAGAAATTAAATTTATGAAAAAGAACCAAAGGAAAATATTTTATGACTTAATTCCACGCCACAAATTTTAAATTTTATTATCCCCTACAAACATAAGAAGAATTTACAGCGAAGTGCATACATCATTTTGCAGCAATTGCATTTTTGCCGTCGGTTTTGTTGTAACTTATTTCAAAAGAGAGAAAGAAGTGTATAATGCTCGCGCCAAGGTGACTAGCGTTTCGTGTTTAAGGAAAAGAATAAAAAGATGAAGCAAATGACAAGTGATGTTCTTTATATGGTCATTAGTCAATAAAAATGATAGTGTTCAAATATACCGAGTGCTCGACAAGAATCGTCGACGCGAGGCCGATTTCGATTGTGCCGTTGTTGCTTCAAGAAGATGCGTACACTCCGGATTGTTACGTATCACGTGAACTAAATGCAAATAAAAAAGTTTTAAGAATGGCATCGCATAGCGCTTAGTACTTTCGGCCAACATCTTGAGCTTATAAGTTACTTATGACGCATATGAGTTAAGTCGAACAAGAACCAAAAACGACCACTGCGTTCGTAACATATAAGAACCACACCACATCGTGTTTGACCACTATTATTAACAATAATAAAGTGATTGATGTCCCACTGCGACCTTTGACACGCGAGAATGTAACATATTTAACACCTTATAATATCTTTGTCCTTATATGTATTCAATACATTATTCCGTACTCCCTCGAGCAATATCTCCTTCTTGCATCCTCTTCACCAAAGGAGACGACGCATTGCATCGTTATACATAATGCAACACCGAATGCAAGAGCGCTCGACCATCCTGTTCAGAGTAAAGCTCTGCACTACCTTATGACTTCGTACGCCACTAAAGCTCGCACTGCTGATTGCCTTTATGCAAAATCAAATTATTTAATAAATTCATTTTATTTGCATTTCGCGTAGTTAGATATAAATACGTTTAATTTGATATAATGTGGCTTCTAATTATTGAACGCACACCAAAATATTTTTTGGATTTTTTGCTGATAGCAAACTCGCTCCTTAGTCCTATTACTACCCAAAATTATTGATTTTTTAAGAGACACAAGTGGTTCCGTAGGAAATTGGAAACTGGCACCTTTATTTAAATTGTACATAAATCACAGCAAATTATATTTATCTGCCTGACTATACCTAATCTAATCAACTACACCAAGATAAATATTTTTTAGGAGATGATGTCATGTTCGATCGAACCTCCAAACAATCGAATATATTCCCCAATTCCATTTGTAACGAGTTGATTCTTCCATTTTTTGTTTGCTTTTAATTTGAACAACTATAAGCCGTTGAATATCTCAAATCAAAATAATCAATCGGCGGCATTTTAGTCATTCGCCTCGGCCGCGAAGTACCTGGAAGCCTGCGGGGCGTTTGCAGTTCCATCCTATCGGTTGTCGGCATGCCGCGCAATGTACTGATTATAAAGGATTCGAGAACAATGAGTAGAACCGAGCCGAGAATTTAATAAATATCCTATCCTGCCATATACATTTATATTGTCGCTTTTAATCGAATCGATAATTGCGAAAGTGCGAAACTTACGATCGTGTGAGAAACAATACGGCGATTCTCGAAGTAATGTACACTGAATGCGCAGCTAGATGGATTAGAACAAAATATTTTATACATAATATTTCCGTTGAAGATGATAATAGAAAAGCACATAAATGAATCTAAACTACATTGCATTAAATGGTATTATTATGTTCATCGTTCGACTTAGGTACATCTCTAGTATTTATCGCTCTATGCGGTCGCTTATTGTGTCTTATCATTGGTATTTCGTCTTTCGGATATTATGTACAAATTGCTTATGCATCTTTAGAAATATAGAATGGCTCAAGAATTCTCGCCGCACGGTCCTACGTCGTTCATGCGGCCGAGACTCAACGATTTAATCATTTAATCAACCGCATTGAGTTGTCAAAATTGAGACATCTTGAAAGTCATCCGGTATTGTTATTGGGGTATTGAGGCTTGTTGTTATGATCGGCATTCTTGACCTGTCCAACCAACGAGGACCCAACTACAATTGAAGAAAATGCATTCAGATCTGTTTAGAAAGATCTTGGTGTATGTGTACTTATCACAATTTTATGTATCGTCCATTGTTAATTAAAACTCTCTATAGAGGCGGCAATAACATGCATGTGGTATAGAATTTATTAGCTTGAATAGAAATTGTTATTATTTTATTTATTGCAGATAATAATAATTTATTGATGTAAATAATTAATTTGAGAAACAAGTTAATAAGTTGTTCGTATACTTAATAGTTTTTATTGTAAATAGTACTAGTTTGAATAATATAGACTGGTCATTGTCAAATAAGCATCAACATTTTACAATTGAAAGCTCGCCTTGAAAACGGGTAAATTATGTCTAACTGAGAGAAAATACGTGAATAATTTCTGGTTACGTGTATGTGTTGAGAATGAAAAGCATATGTCTAAAATATAAATAGGAGAAAATGCATCATCTTCGAAGTTGTATTTGCTGCTTATGTACTTCCGTGTTTCAAATTTACGACTAGTTTTGTCCAATGAAAAGCCCATTTCAAAATGTTCACCTAAGATTATAAATTATAGTTGGAGTCAAATACTTGAACGATATTTGTTAGTATTTTGCTTAAATTTTTTAAATTTGTTTAGAAATGGTATACTCCTAGACCCCAAAATTTTGCGACGCAGATTGAAGCAACGCAAAATGAGGTAACATTTTATGAGACACTATGTGAATATTGAAGATATCCACAAACTATAAATTCATAAAACAAACTTGATTAATTCAATAAAAAACTGCAAATTATCCATTTTAGAATCGTCCTTGAATGTTTAATTTCATTTTTTTTAATGTTTCTTTTTTGTTTGTTTTTTGTTTCTTTTTGGATATTTAACCGCCTAATATATTTTTGCCAAACATGTTTATGGTCTAAAAATTTATAAATTACAATTACTATTTCATTAATAAATTTATAGAAAAAATTATTAAAAAAACCTATAGTTATAAAATAATAATTCCAAAAAACGATTTTTCATACTAACTGACAACTATTGTTGACTTAACGAAACATACAGAAAGAAAATAATAAACGGAGAATCCACAAGCAAATACAACGACTTCACTTCGAAAAATCTACTACGTTGACCGAAAATAGCATTATTTTATGAACGATGCAAGTTCGAAACAACGCAAAACGAAGAGAAGCAAAGCGAGGCCTAGGTGTAATATAAACCTTCCGTTTCTAATCACAATTGTACTGTTAATCATGTTATTTTTTGGCATAAATTAAAACATAACACAAAATAATAATTTGTAAACAATATATTGCTATAAATTAATAAGCTTATTATTATAAGCAATTAAACAAAAGAATAAGCTTACATTCTTTAATTAACACGATAATTTAAAAACAAAACGCAAGATAATATCAATTAAAACATTAGGTAGGTTTGCCTCTAAAAGAACCTCACATTATGCAGCTTACTTGAATTAGTCTGCTACGATAGAATTATTTACTAAAATTAAATGAAATAATTAAGCTTTAATATCGACTGCACAAGTACATCTTTCATTTTAGTTTGAAATGCATACCTATTGTACATCTTACGAAAACAAAACTGCGTAATCGTGATTCGCGCAAGCCTGTCGTTTTTATGTCGAAATTATGACATTAATGCACAGCGCAGAGAAACTTTCCTGCGGTGCATCTGTGGCCAGCAAATGACTGACGACTGCGAAGAGATTGAACAAAAAACAACAATTGCAGTGAACGAATGACATTAAAATATAATTAAATTATATAGAAGAAGAAAAAAATGCCACGTATTCACGTTGCTTTATTTATGTACATTTAATGTATTATTTTGTGACCGACAAAGTGCACGAGTATAGATATACCAAGCAAATATTTAAAATTACCACTTCAACCTCCTGGCGTCAAAATGATACATATGAACCACTACTTAGGAATAATGTCCGCTGGCTTCAAAAAATTAAATCTCTTAAACCCTCAAAAAAGGATAGCCTTCTTTTATGTCATTAACAATGTAATGATACATGTTTTAAATTAATTTATAATAAACATACACGAATTCTCCGATTCTCTCCATAATTAATATTTTAATGATCAACAGTCGATTAACGAATTGTTCAATTAGGATCGAGATCAATAGTTGTTGTCCGCCATATTCATAAAATATTTAGGTACACTCAGTATATGCGGCATCCTTTGTGATTGAAAAAATATTATTACTGAAAAATTACTTCAAAAGATCTTCGTGTACTTTGTTGGTTTTGTTGCATTTTTTCCCATCCACTTCTCTTAATTACAATATTTTGTAATCTTCAGCCACAAGTTTCTGTTGTTTTCAGATTGTTCTGGCAGTTTTTTTGTGGTTGTTGTTGTTCAATCTTGCCGACATCAATGGCACGGCTCTTCTGTATCCATTTAGTCTGACTGCTCTTCCTTATAATTACCAGAAACCTACATCTATCTTTGGACAATTGAGGCGCTTGCTGATGGTTTTACTTATTTTGAGCATGTTTGAGTAAAATGCTTTGGATTTCAGTTTTTTTTTATTGCATTTTGCTTGTGGTTTGCGATGTCAGGTGCAAATGTTCTATGTCACACGGTTTATAGTTGCGCTACTCGTGCAAGAGAAAGACGCACTGCTTTATTCTATACAGAGGTTAAAAATGTTACTTGTCACGCGAATCGCCCAGCTGAACGTGGAGGTAGAAATTTGAGACGAAGAAAACGTAAATTGAAATATCAACACGCGATCATCATCAACATAAAGATGTGTCGTTTCGTAGTGTCGATGCTAAAGCATGATTTGTAGTGCCGAGAGGCTTTTCGAATGCCTCGCTAACTTCCCGGCCCTACGGGACGTCCACCATAATAATTCACATAAAAGTCATTTAAAAATCACACAAATTACATGGGATACGATGGTATGTAGTTAGTTTCATTTTGCATAGAGACGGATTTTCCAATGTTTTGCCAATAATCATCCTAGGGAATACGCCAATTGAACTGTTGGCATAACGTCAAAATGCATTTACAAGCATAACACCACTTTTTTTTTATCTAGATGATAAAATGCGTTACAGATATAAGAGTAACTATATTTAAAATATTTTAGGTATTTTGAAGTTTTATTTATTTAAATTGTATATATGGTATTTTCAAAATGTTTATTCTTTTAACAAGAAAAACTATTAGGTTTAAACTTTTTTACATTATACACAGTCTCCTGTACTACATTTGCCTACCATTGCAAAGCATTTAATAAAGTAGACGCAAGCCTTTGATAAACTTGACCATACAAAAACGATGCGGGAAATTAATTAGTCTCATGTTAAGAGTTACCCAACATGGAATGAAGTTATTCGAATATTCAACAAGCTGATCGCTACTCGTTTACCTTCTCTATCACATTGGGTGTGTATTTTTATGAATTTATGCTAATTACTTGTACAACTTAAAACAGTATTAAATTAATATTGGAATGCTGCAAGGCCCGCGCCGTCGACGTCGCTCCAGTCGCATCCAACTCAATTGCGATGGTGCTTCGAATGCTTTGGCTTGTGATAACTTAATAAATAAGTAACTTCATTTGGGAACTTCGTCACGAAGCGTTATATGGCTTTGTCGATTTTACATATAGCAAATTGATTGCGACTCAATAAACTGGAACATGTCCATTTAACTGATATTCACAAAGAAGTACACTTGTGATAAGTACAAATTTGTGATAAGCAAAGTTATTAAAGTATGCATTAACATAATTAGTGCATATCTGTTTAGGGTAGGCACAGATGGTTCGGTGTGGTGCCATTCCAGAGATTTAGACCTTAACCCACAGAAAAACCGAACTTTGCCATAGAGGCTTTACATAAACGAAATTATCTTGAAACACGCTGTAGTTAAAAAATAATATCCAAACTAAAATTAACCACAAAACATACATAATACCATACTCATAAACGACTTAAAACAAAAACACAAATGATTTATTTCCTGTAAATTAGTTAGGTTTTTAGTCAGTCCAATTATGTCCAGTATTTAATTTTTCAGATACACGGTAGCTTTACATAACCTCTCTCGATCTATAAGGAAATGCGCTTATAAAAAGCCAACAAAACGCATCGAAAATTATTAATAAATAAGAGGGTAATTGCTACTGAACGATTACGTGCTGCGTTCATCTCTTTACTGAATACTGAATCCCTAAATGACTTAAGTCCATCATCTGCCGCGTCCAGGTATGCAGTTCAACCGCACTTAATATCTTCATCGTATCTTTTTCGGCAAAAAGAAAGAGACATTTGCATCTCCGCGGTTTCTTCGTTTAGCATCCGTGCGGTTCGCGGTTTCGCGATAAGCTTTTGGCATTTGTGTTGGCATTGAAAATAGCGATTGAGGCATTACCTACGTACTTTGTCGTTCAGACTTAAGCGTGCGATTATTATTAATCGATTACTTTATTGCGACGGCCAATTTAAAAGCGTCATAAATTTTAAATGCTATGTTATTTTCATTGAAATGGAAACGGTCCGCCGGCATTTCTTTTTTAAATGTATGCATTTATTAAATTGATAAGATTTTATTATTCCAGAATTCTGCTGCGATCATGCGAACTTGATTGATAACTTTATGCGCGGTATAATAATATTGATTGCAGGCTATCAGAATTATATAAGATTTTTCTATTTAAGCAGTATAATGATTAAGAGCTATATTTTAGTTATTATTCGACTTACAAGTTATAGTTATAATTCGGTTGAGTATTGAGGTATATTTTTATATCTTTGTGTGATATGACTCATGTCATATTTTTAATTTTTAAGTAAACATTTAAATGCGGAGCTACTGCATGTATTATGCTTACTGCGTGAAGATAGTACCTATCATAGGCGTAGCCAGGGGAGGGCATAGGGGCATTTGACTTCCCATTCAAGATTTTCAACTTTTACTGATGCCCGATGAAACATCATATTTTATTATTGCTACGTCTCTGATGTCTACATATAGAAATTGCTTCTCCTATCTGTTTTGACATAGATAGAACTAATCGGCATAGATCGGTGACAATAGTTAGTAATGCCGCCAGTCAGTGTGAATTTACAATCATGATAACAGTCAGAACTAGAAAAATTGTAAGAGAAGCCGAGAGAGATTTGTCAAGAAAGCATGGATACAAAATAGTTATATAATTTGTAAAATTGATTTGCAGAAAAAGTGTTTAAACAGCAAATTCCGATGCATTTTGGAAAATAATTTTTGATTATTGTTCATTTCTATATTCAAACAGATATGAAAAACACAGAATAACAGAACAAATGACCGAAATTGTCTAATTGCCTGCGTTAACATCATTCAGACTTAAAATAGTAGTTGTTCGAAGGTGACAATTACAGCTTTTCAATAAATACTTAAAATCGCAGAACAGCATTGTTGTTTAATTTGATTTTGTTTAAAATTATAGGTTTCGTACAATCATTGACCGACGTGTAAATGAAGAAGAAAAAATCTGTCATCCTGTTAAACCGCATGCCGTGAGAAGGATGTGGCGCAGTAGAGGTGGCACAAAATGAACAACACATTTTATAATTAGAAGTGTAAGTTGTAGATCCCTTGATTTCAACTTTTCACTGATGCAACATCAGGCCGAGCCGTTTTTGGTTTATTATCGAATAAGAACTATAAGCGCGCCTCTATTCACTCTAGCACACTTCTTGTTTTCTGGGTGTAGCTGTGCGCTCGGATGTGTTATAATAAATTTTCTCTTGCGCGTTCGGCGTGCTCAGGTATGCCCGGCTCGCGTTCACAGATACAGTATAGTTTACGAGAGAACGCAATTTAGCTGTCAGGTCGCGTTATTAAGATGTCTCAGTGTCAGGTGCACACGCGAGAAAACGTTCTTCATTTTTACCATGCCTTCCTTCTTCTTTATTACCTTATTATAGTTTATGCTTTATACTCACTCCTTACGATTTTCTTCCTAATTCGAAGCTAATGCTAAAACTTATAAACCAAATATTAATTGAGTCGCCCGTTAATTATTTATTATTTCACGCAAGTATGTTATTTTGTGTTTATGCGACGATGATATCTTATTCCAAAAAGTTATAAGCCGCGTGTACAGTGTAATAACTTTCCACTGGGACAATATACGTGTAGCATAAGTGTGATTTGTGTACATGAAAAAGTGCCAACTATACGAGCGCAAATTATAGAAATTAAGCGAGCGCTCGTGTATATTGTACACGTTTGCCGATGGAGTACATACATTGAAAATCGTTATTACTCATAGCCTGCTGCCCCAGCGCATCGATTATGATCTCGAATGCTTTAGAAACGCGCGATTTAAATAATGACTCAATTGAATGTATCGTACTCACCTATTTGGTGTACCAAGTGGATATTTTCAAGACTCGTGATAGCTGCGGCATTAAAAACCAATTTGTATTCAAGGGATATTAAGTCAGTGCTTTCGGAGGAACGAATTCATCACGCATATTTAGTCGTTCATGTATATTCCCTAAGATTACTACTTGCTATTTAGATGGTGCACTAACGCTTTTATATTTGAGCTTAAGTTGTTTTTTTTGCGAAGAAGCAGTAAAATTCATTGATAGATTCGCAAGCGATTTTTACAATTAATTAAAAAACAAAAAAGATGTGCCCGTACTTCGAATCTTAATGATTAAAGTTGCTGTTTACGATGTTTAATAGGCAGGAATCGCTCGGTTTACTTGCTACGCTCGTCTGCGCATGATTACTATCTGTCATTACACCCTCATTGTAGAATGCACCATCATGCACTTCGCTGATTGTTTTGCAAAAGTGCAACATCCAACCAGCCGAACTAATGGTTATTACAAACGATTACTACTTACTAAGCTAATGCAATCCTAACTATTACCGTATATATAACGTTCATTTTGAAGGCAAAAAGCGTGCAATGACCAATTCACATCTGTACAAGCCGTATAAATATTTGTTGTCGAACTAGTGGTGTCTGCATGAACATTAGTGCACGTTACGTTGATTGTTAGCTAAGTAATTTTTCGCCCATACCAGGGGGTTAATGAAATATCGCGCGAGCGGTCACCTAACGCGGCACCAATACATATACAACCTGTCCGTTGACGCTCGGGTCTTTTTTTTCCGCAGGATTCTTGCCTGTTACACAATGAAATTGTTCGTTCTTCCTTCCTTTCTTTCTTTTCAGCTGCAGCTTTCATTAGGGTTTCTTCATGCCGCAGAGCATTCTTCACTTTTGCTGGCTTGACCACTGCGCAATCGATTAGACCTTAATTCGATTATGTCAATTACAGCGCGAGGTTAATTCAACCCAACCACTACTGGATTATTAGCACAAACTGTATGTGTGTGCTTGGGAGTTTTATTTCGCTCTCCACACTCGGGAAAGACAGCATTAAGGGAAAAAATCAAAATTACCTACGTCATTTTTCATTGTTTCTATTGCTTAATCGCAAGTGCGTGTGCTTTCAACGGTCACTTGTACTTTTCCTGATGTTATGTACTTACTAGTTAGCTTGCACTGTTAACTCGCATTATAATAGAGCAGCGTTTCTCAATCCATGGGCCGTGAAAGAGTTCAAATGGATCGTCACCGATTTTACATTAATTGAGAGAGGAAAAAAAAACAAAAAAGCTAACACGCCTAGTTTGAGCTATCCTGTCCTACCTAATCATATGCCAACTAAACAGAAACAGACCGCTATTTCAAATCCATCTCCGCGGACCGAACCGTAAGCGATCTGCAAAATTGCCAAACAATTTGCCCGGAAATACCGAAATATTTAGATGACGGCCTGTGACAAATATGTATGACCACCACCAATCAACCTCGGCATACGACAAGGGCTTTTGGTCCACATAATTTCAGCCAAAACTTTGTCCAATATCTTACAAGAAACACATAAATTAGCTTGAAGCTAAAAGTTAATGTGCTTTGATTATTTGCAAAGTACTATAAAATGAAACAATTGAAGTGAATATTATACAAAAACTTCGAAGTGGCACAGATTTAGCAAAACGTCTGTTACATTCAAATTTCATGTGAGGAACGACTTTACGATTGACTGTCCCACGCCCAAATTGCAAAACGCAGCAGATCTGTGTTTGTGACCGCCGAGCCGTAGACGGCTCCCAAAACAAAGGATGTGTTGAAGACACAGCTGCACAAATGTGGCCAACTGTTTGCTGACCCGTTCGGGGCTACACCTCTGCTACTTACGATCACGGCGTACTAGTAATGTAGACTGGATTGGCACATAACCAAGGTCATAGCTTCGAGAAGGATCCTTTAGATTACCGTACACTCAGGCACTTAATCAGGGATACTTTCTCCACTACCCTCCGGTTGAAGGCATTACCAGCACCTACCTTTATCCGGCTCCTAGAGACGGGTTCCTGGCCAACGTCTCTCAGGAGGATGCGTCGATTAATGCCCACGCTGTCCAGTGAAGGAAGCTT
>JARJDU010027727.1:0-17027 GCA_030264695.1 Lissagria laeviuscula | reverse complement strand
TAGAATGATTTATAGATTTCTATAATTTAATAGACTTCATTAATGCCTTGGTATTTATACTTTATTATAAATCTGGAATTTAATTTAAATGTGTGGCAATGCGTTTTTAAATTGATCTAGGCATAATTTCCTATAAACCTGGACAATTTATTAGAAAATAGAAAATTTGTTAGAAAAACTCTATCGCCAATGTTTTCGAAAGAACCATAATTTACAATCTATTGTTCAGTAGAAATAAATATTTAAAGTAAACTATTTTTATAGTGAATATGTTTATATTAATGTAGAGTTTACAGTTTTTCAACCTTTTCAATAATTTCTAGTATATTATATTATCCCCAAGTATATATAAATACACACCATCTTATTACTTATTACTATATAACTGTCTCCCCTAAACTAGATAATATTCTCCTTACTTCCCCAAACTTTATATCCCACATCCAAGGGATTCGCTTGTGCTTATCGACTTCACCCAAGTTGAGCAGTTCGCTAGCAATTCAACAAGCAGGGAGAAAACTTTCCTCCTAGCTATCTTCTTGCGTTAGTTTCCGAACGGTATGGTATAGGACGGCATCGTAGGACGCGTTGTCGACATCAACCTGCTGCAACTTGCTATTCACTTTGTTTTCGAATGGGTTTGTTTTTAGTTACCGAGGCGTACCTACCGTAGCACACGACGGAGTCCGTCGTCCTGCGATCGTTCTAGCTTTAGCATCACCATTCGCGTTGAATGCGAACTTGTTTCAGTTGTTCATCGCGGTCACACGAGGACGTCTGGTGGTTCAGAGCACGCTAGCTTTTTCTTGTTTTCAATATTTACGCATTCATGCAGGGACAGCATTAGTTTGCAATTATTATTCTGTGAAAAGGAGACGTGAAGTGAGTTCAATTAATAATTAATTTAGTGATTACCAAACCGTGGCTAGATTGGATTAATTTAGTAGGATGAGTGCCGCTGTTAATATAGGCAGTTTTAATCGATTCGGACATCAGACGGATTACTTTACCCGAGTGAGTTTTTGATCAACCTGGTTTATAAATTGTTTAAATTGTTGATTTATTTTACTTGTTCACACACACTCATATAGTAAACCTTGAAGAAAATACGAGCATTGCCTTGAACGGGTTTTTAATTTTACATTGTGGTGTGTTCTTAATTATTAACTTGATGATAATTGGGTTGAGTAATAAATTTAATTTGAAGGAAAATTATTTAAAATATAGAAGAATGGGGTGGGATATGTATATAATATTATTTATCATGTTATAGGTATTTGTTTTATTCAAGATTTTTAAATATTTATTACTCAAGTCAAAATATCATTAATTACTCGTTAGAATATTTGCAGTTAAGTAATAATAATTTGGAAAAGACAATGAGAAGTAAAAAAAAATTGGATGTAATTTAATTTACAACAAAACCATAAAGCTCTTTCTTTCGTGTTCGTCTGGTTGTTTTTTTGTGGAAGATCGTGATTATGAATTAATCATCACATTATTTGCTATCAGACCATAACTATACATAAATTGCAATGCAGCAAGGACAAGGTCATGCGTTTTAGTAGTAAAATATTTGGATCTTCATTGAAACTAACAAGTCATTATACAGTAAACATATCTTATTATACTATTTAATATTTCACAACAAGAGGCTACTATTTAATTAGTTTAAATGTTGCGTCGTCATAAAACTCTAGCAATATTTAATAAAGATTTAAATAATATTTCTTTTTATAAACCAGTAAAAGTAAATACAACACAAAAACCTATAGAAAATTACACGTGTATATTTCAATTTCATCACTTTCTGTTTTCAATCCATCTATTTCATAACAATGGCGGAAATCCAAAAAGAAATCTTCAAACAAATGCATATATAAACACATAATTATGCAACTGTTCCTATTCACTGCAACCAACACTAATTCTCAAACAAAAAGCTCACTACAAAAACGATTTTCTAAATTATGATTATCATGTTACATTGTATTGCGTTTCTTGACATAGTTTCGCCAATAATTCATAAGCGCACGCCAGAGTCAGCCTATAGTAAATATAAGTAGACTGGATAAAATAATGGCCTCATCGATCAACACTGCTCTGTAATAGCCACATGTCTCAGTTAATGTACACTTTATTCATTTTCTGGCACACTTATTTGCTACACTGCATGATGTGCGAGTGTGTGGTTTGTCTTTGTTGCAACATGTTAGTGTGACATAACATCATATTCCAAAGATGACTGACAACTCAAACCTTGTAAATCAACAAGGACAAGGTCGTAATCGCATTTATAGAGGACTCTCATCTGCATTCTGCAGCAGCCCACCTGCCGTCTGCTAACTGTTACACAATATCAATATAATTTACTTACTCTTTTATTTACTTATGTATATAAGTATTTTGAAAACGTTGCAAATGAACCAGAAAATACATACATCTTTTCCGCTGTCTAAACGCTTCTTTGTCTTTTTGTTGTAAGACGGAATAATTAAAAATGTGCTATTCAACGCAACGACCGGCAAACAATACGCAAAACGAACGCGTTTAACTGGATTCGGGTAAAAGCGAAGAAGGGCCCGTATGCCGCTGTCTGCAAATTAATTCCGCCGAGATTTAATGTTGCACTCTTGAGCTCTCCCGCTGTATATAGAACAATATCATACACTTGCAACCGACATTGCTTCATTGTTATAGCTGCTGTTGCTACTGCTGTCCTGCTGCATGAACTTGTTTTTATTGTTTGCATGAATGTAAATGAAACGAATGAATAAATCCTCATTTACTTTTGTTCTTGTTTACGATGTTATCGTTGTTTTTTTTTTTTAACTGAAGCGTAGAAGGAATGCTAGTAGGGTAAAGTTAAAGTGAATTCAAAAGAAGCAAATCGAGCAAAATATCTTTGTGTGGAGCTTTTTCCTTGCAAACGTGGTACGAGTTAAGGTTAACATTAGAAGGCGTACTAATATAATTTGGTCTTTAATCATAAGTTCCTAAGTGTTGAAATTTACATAAGCTAGGGATAAAACAATCTCTTAGGACATATTCGACGTTTTACAACATATTCTTCAGGTTAAGCTAATAATTACGTATTGATAGTACGAAAATAAATTCAATGTGAAGATAGTTAGTATATTGATCTAGGCAATACATTTTCACACTTGTAAATTGTATAAACACTTGAACGAAGTGGATATTTGCGAAATTTTAATGTTCACAGTGTTCACCACACATTTAATATAGGCGCAGCCGTATAATTCCCGTTATCATTTGTCTCATTGGTACAATATGTGTCTTGTGCACACAACATCGACATGTAGGTAAATTGTGTCCAAGTTTACACCTCGATCGCGCATACTAATGCCGAACATGGATGAAACTTACTCACCTTACCAAAACCTCATTAATAATGTTTGTTCGGTGTCGAAGCGCACTCTGCCACCAGTCACGAATCGAATTAGTTCGAAATACGTTTGCTTAAGGAAAAGGTAAGCAGGCAAAAAAATCAAACATTGTACTTTGTATGCGTAGCGATGGCGAGGGATGGCGATGCTTCCGTGTCTCGCATTTTAAGTGCGAATATAATTCATTCCTCTAAAAGTGTTCGTACACTTATACAGTTTGCCGACTAACAAATAACGTCACATAATGGATTGGTAAGATTTATTATAATATATAGATATTTTTAGCTCATAAAAACGTTTTGTTTGATATACATATGCTCTGTATGCCATTAAAAAAAAGTTGTTTATTACTCGGTGAATAACACAACGCAATGCAAAATAATGTTTAGTGAAATTGCTCGTTCATCTGGTCTACATTCATGATTTTTGTTCTTCCTGTATGGTTGACGCGTGAAGTCTGTTAAATTTTCCACATAAATTTTTGAGTGCATAGTAGAATGAAGGCTTACTAATTAGCTTTCAATATAAGTCAAATATTTGTTTAAAATTTTATTTATTGTTGCAGGTACCAGCCATGAAACGTGAAGCTGACGGTGAAATGATGGGATCGCCACAGAAACGGTCTCGACGTGGAGACGAAGAAGTTCGTTTGCTTATACCCAGCAAGGTATGATGATTTTTCTAAATTATTCCAATAGCTAATTCTTCTACGTGGTGATAGTTAAACTGTGAGCAATGCAGGAAACCAACCTTCACCGAATGAGTAACACATTTTGCGTACTCAGTGACAAATGTATTCGTAATGCGACGATAATTACAGTGCAACACTGGAATGCAATTTAATTACGACCAGATATACACCAAACAAGCTCTCTTGCAGGATTGATATGTTTGTTCTGTTTGTATTCGGGGTGTGTTGTAGCTGGTGCATTATTACTCCCGTGCAATGTAGAGTAGACGGATAGCAAAACTAAACATATGTCGATAAACACTACAATATTTGAGTGGAGTTGAACAGTTGTTGAGAATCACCCTATCTCGCAACAACTGCGGCGGTTGCGTTCAATTCTGTTTCGCTGCGATGCAGATATTGAATGGTTTTGTATGAAACCACCGAGCAACTTGGAAACGACAGCGGCGTGTGGGTATGATTATGCATGTGAGCTGACAAATAGAAAATTTTGAATTGAAGTTTGCTGTTCATGTCACGCGATAGATTTTAATGAAGAGCAGAATTTCTGGGGTGTCTGTAAAGAAATGCACTAGAAGTCATTAATCATCGGATGCTACATGTTCAGAGCTCCGTGTAGGTGTCTAAAAGCTAATGTATTAATAACCATTTTCCGTGTCGCAAAGCAATTTTCAAGAATAGATCATCGCACATTTCATAGAAATGCACTTTCTTGTTTGAGCGATGCGCCGCGACTTGCGAAACTTTTTTCTTTATGAAACGACGAACTCGAGATGTTAGCTAGCTCGTTGCGCCCAAGTAATTTTATTTCGTTTATTTCCACCTAAGATGCAAAATTCTGCTGCGCTTCTAAGCAGTTGCACTCATGCGATATATTCCTCGTTTAATTGTGCATATTAAATTTATTGCCATCAACTTTTGTTCATAATACATCGCGATGTATAAATTTACTCGTTGAAAAGTAGACGATGAGTAGTTTTTCGGAAAGGCAAAAAAGCTTATATATATGATGCACCTGATCCCAGCACGGAATTGCAAAAAGTCTTAACCTCATTTTTCTTTTGTTTAGTGCCGTATTAGTAATGCCATTGATTGAAAACGTAACTCGGATGGACGTGTATTATAAGACGACAAGACAATGGGTTATTAGGATGTAACGATGCGGGAACTAGAAGCGTATCCTTGAAACGCGGCGGTAACTAGAGGGGTCTTTCACTTTCGCATCACGATATGCATTAATAACTTTCTCGTTTTCTTGATTATCTTGCTTGCTCCGTGCGGTCGTTTCGTTTTATCTGGCAGGGAAAATGCGACGTGACATATATAACAGAGGCATTTCCTCTAATACGGAGAGTGGATTTCTTACTTACGACTATGTCTGAACCTTTCCATCTTTGCCGAGATTCAATCCTGCCTCTCACTCTTAGATTCTATTTCCTTTTTCTCATCATATACTCTCATTGAGTAATGGAAAACTTTGATTCTTTGAAATCTAATTATACCTTATTGTCCTAATTATAGGATTGTCGTTTTTTTTTTTAACTTGTAACTTCTTTACCTCTTTGGGTTATTAATTTTGGCACTGATATCTTGACTATCTGCTATTTCAATTTACTGAAACTCTTTCTAAACCACTAAACTTAATCATCAACAATCGATTTACAACGTGTGCTCTAATACTCTATCGGCTTATGTCTAGGTTGCCAAGCAATTGAAAATCTGATCTTTTTGAGGTAAATAGATTTTCATTCTTATTACGTGGCTTTCTCTCGGTCTTTCGCTTCTTCCGGTAACTACCTCGGAAATTTTACATCACCGAAGTTACAAACTCTCATACCAGTTCTCATTCGTATGAACAAACAAAACAAAGTTTTCAATTACAAACAAACCTTGGTATGAAAAAAGTATATGTATAAAATTTACATTCAAAAATTATTTCTGTTTCAGGCCGCAGGTTCCATTATTGGCAAAGGCGGCCAGAATATTACCAAACTGAGGAGTCAGGTCAGTATACAAAAACGAATCGAAAAACACACAAGGCACTTTGAACAACAAGCATTTCTTTTATGTAGAAAATATCAACAAACGGGAAATGAACCTGTTAGAATCACAGGAAAGACTAAAATAGGAATTTACAATAAATCCGTGAAACATAACCTCGATAAGTGAATAAGTTAAACCATGATTCATAATTGAATCCCTTCGAAAGACGACAATTATTCACTTTCAACGATTAAAATTCGTTTCTATCGGGTGGCTGACAAATGCGACTATAAGTTATGTAGTCCTTGCATCGATAATATTAAGTTCTTTATTGTTTTGCTTTAATAAAAATCATGCAATCATGTCGATAAGGTTTGCCGAACCAAAAGAAAAATAGGAAACTCAAATAACGTTCATTAAGTGCCCAATGTGTTTAAATTTTTGAGATTCCAGCAGCGAGAGTGTCATTCTGTCGCAATGTGTTTTAACAAAAAATTTCTTCTGCCCCCGGCCCGGCCACCCGTCCACCTGACCGCCCGCCCACCAACATTTTGACTTGGCATACCACCGGTACCACCACAGTACAAAGCCTCGATTACTGTCCCTGACTGTCCGGGCCCAGAACGGTAAACGAAACAAAATAATTCACCTCTATTTAGTTGTGCTCACTCCGGTCCTGGTTGCACTGCGCTGCTACAACTTCTTCCCTTGATCTTTATTATATACATGTTTATTTAATTTTTTCTATTAAGTGTGTACGTGTGTATGTGTGTGTTCCTATTTGTCGTTGTTTAATTATCATTTCCTACGCTCTTTAATATCTTTCTGTAACTGAACTTAACGAAATTCTAATGCTAATTGCCTTAATAATTTAAGAACTATAACGAGTAATGAGCTAAGTTTTATAGCACATATGGAACTGACATAAAATTGCGAAGAACACACTTCCATGACTAGCTTCTTTAATTTGACAGTAAATGTGTTAATTGTAAATTGTTATTTATTAAATGATCAATATATTATCATTGATTTAATTCATTTTACTTGATTAATGACAACAATGTGAACTCACTTGGCGGTGCAACCAGCTCTAAGCCGGCTAGGTGATGTCCCCTTAATTTAATTATCTTTATTTAATAGCTTTCTTTTTTAATGGAACTGATATTTACATGAACTTTGTTAATCACATTCTTGCATAGGTTGAGGTGTAACATTATTTAAATCCTCCTCCCCTGTCGATGTGCGTGAGGCTGGATGATGAGGATGATTAGGAGCCATGGATGAGATCAACGTACTAATCGACTAACATCAATTACTAACCAACAATTAATTCACAAGAAATATGCATATATAAAATTATATATAGGATTTTTGATATTAATTATCCAAGCGGTGCACCTGACCAATCATATCAAACATACATTACAATACGCATCTTGAGACATGCCGATTGTTGTAATACTTGTTCGGTATGTGCAGAGGAGATTCCATACATTTGTATGTAAATTCTCTCTCGAGTATGCAAGCACACCCGTTATCATATAACACCAGGCGCCTCCAAAAACGAAGTAACTTTTATCGATGGTCTTCCCCCAAGTCTACCACCACCACCAATGCAAATGCAATACACCATCTAAAATGATTAATATTGCATTTTAGCATATAAGTACATATAAGAAGTCGTTTGCGAACCCGCCACAACAGCCAAATTTACTACTATTTCCATATCATGCGAATAACCACCGCAAAACAACATCTCGCGCGCGCATCTCGATCCAATTTATAACCGTTTTCTGTTTACAGGATGCTAACGCTTTCATCGGATGTTCCAACAATTTGCAAGATTATCACTGATGTCATTCCAAATTTGGAGCAGGTATGTTTTACGTAATATTTTTATGCGCACAGTTCTAGTGGAGATTTTTAATTATAATTAGCAAGAGTAGTAAAAGTTACAGCTTCTACAACCATCAGTTCTTAGCTAACATCTAGTATGCATGCCTACAATACTTGACATATAGTCTGCCCATCCTCATCCTCTTCAATTTTCAGCAAAGAAGGAAACCAACCCGTCACTTCTTCTTATTGCAAGCACTCTGTAAATATTTCCTTCATGTTCCTAGCTGTACTGTTGTGTAGCACAAAGCTCAAATAACATACTTCCTTTTTCCTTTTCGCTAGCGCAGCGCGCATTTCCAATATTGTAGAGGTTGTTTCGTATATTAAACGGAACAAGCGTCGTTGGTTGAATTCTTGGAAACCAACAACTTTGCGTTATTTTATTAACAAACTGAGTACAGACTTGTTTTGAAGCAAGCATCGTACATAAGTGCATTATGAATTTATGCCCCAAATAAACTTACCTTTCACGATGTTGAACGCAATTTCCTTCCGAATTGCATTACCTTTATATTTATCCTGGTGGTTAGTGCACGTACACTACACACTGCAGGTTAATTTCATTTTGAAACTTTCAATCTCGAAAGATTAGCTGTACATAGTTTTTACTGTAGTATATACGAGTATTCATAATGCAGGTAAACTCTTTTAGACCGCTTTTAATCTTTATGTTTGTTTTTCTGCCTGCTGCGTGTGTAGAATGGAGCAAAGCACGAGGACGAGTTAGATCTGCGCATGATGATCCATCAAAGCCAGGCGGGATGCGTCATTGGGAAGGCAGGAGCTAAAATCAAAGAACTGCGTTCGGTGAGTGTACAAATATCATCCCATATTCTATTTATATTTGCAAATGAACATTTATTATGTATTCGAGTGTAGCGCAAAGTGGAACATTTATGATTCGCAATTTTTCTTCGTTTCCGTTGTATCGTGGAACACATTAATCTCCTCTTGTGTAATCAATAACCGAGGCAGTGTATCATTGAGAATGGTATAGTATAGAGCCACGCGCAACAGCTTTGTTAACGTGAAATTGAAATGAATGAGTTGCTAATCGGTAATTGGTCATTTTGGTGCATTATAGACCCTTTTAGCACACATCCTCACCATGAAACTTCAATATTTGCTTTGATTAATTGCGTGCGCAATCTTTGCTTTAATAGTTTCCTGTGTTGAATATACTCTATGTATACCATTCTACGCTTCTTTGATAATGCTGGAGGCGGTCGTACACAAACCCGAGGATTTCCCTGGTTGCGTTAACAGTTAGTTAATAAATGCCGCTTGTTTGAACAGCACATGATTACACATTTATGAATATTATAACAATTTGTGTGAGTTAGAAGTTTTTAGGATGATTATATTTATTTATTCCCTATTTTTTATTTATATTTTATTGTTGTGCCCTACATTTGAAGACATTTCGGCGTCGCACAGCACCACCATCTGATTAAAATTTTACTCGAGATCCATGTTTTATTGCGCTAAAATTAAGGAACAAAGAACGTTTGATTAATTAAAAACCTTAGTTGAGAAGATAGAGCATAGTTATAGTACTTTGATGAAGCATTAGCGATCGTCATTTAAATGAATAATGATACTTTGTTTTGCGATTTGGGACTGTGCCAATTACATTCCGGGCGATGCGAAGGCGCCGGGCTACTCATACTTAAAATTATTTCATCAATACGCAAAGCGTCTTACTATTTGTTGGGTTTTTATAATGATTATCATTGGCTTTTGAGACAATGATGTCTCCAACTTAAAAAGTTGTATCTTCTATGAGAATCTAAAAGGCCATGCGCCCATTTTATATACAAATGACATAATATTAAACACATGCAACGAAATAGTGTCTGTTGTTCTTTTTTTTTTTTTGGTGTTGCTGCAAAGAACATTGTTGTTCGTCGGTCACGAAAGGGTAGTTTTCGTCGGCGGTGTAGGCGTAGCGCGTGTTGCTTTGTTATTTAGTGAAAGGGGGGACATATTGCTACCCTTTTGTCGTTATATTTATTGTACTTGCATTAGTAGATGTTGCAGGAGTAGCTAAGCGATATGACAATTTTCCCATTATCATCGACATGTTGCATAAGCATATGTTTCATTGTATAGGCGGTATCATGTCAAGTGATTGCTTCTGCGAAATGCGGTTACAAACAAATGCGCGCATTTTCCGCGTTCGTTTACTATTTCCACTGGAATAATAGAACGCGGTGGTTAGAGCGGAGGAGCGTAGCACCATAGGCAGTAGAAAGGGGGACAGGTGAGACACACTCTTCCACACGGGGGTAGTTACACGCGGCAGGTGAAACGCACGCGCTCGCTCGTTGCTGTGCCGCTTTTGCTGCTGCTTCTGCTACTGCTATCGCGTGTGGAGTCAGACAGGCGCGCCGAACCTTGATCGATACGGGCTGCGGGGCTGCACGGCACGCCGGCTGGCTACCACGCCGCACGCACATCATGCCATTCCGGAACGAACGTCCTTTGTTGGTTCGCTTTGGTCGTGACGCTTGCCTACTGTTGTGTCACTCCTTACAACTTGCGGTTACTTTATTTAATTGTTTTGCGTATTGTGCGCTCGTTGCACGCCGTTAGTAAGTGAATTCGTGAAGAATATTCCAGGCTAATGCAGAAAAACATAAAAAAATTGTGACTTTCATTCATAGATAGTGCAACCATGAACTACAAAATAAATATCTCGTAAGAAATATCCTATTCATCTTTTGTTCTAATTTACATTTAAAATTCATATTATAAATCTTGTTTTCGCGAAATTCGCGTCGGAAGTGATATTAGATATCAACTCTACTTTTTAGCAGAAGCATATCAAGGACTATTCCAAGTAAACTTCATTAATAAGGAATTTTAATTGCACTTGTAATTGATATTAACGAACGAAGGAACTTAAAGGGGTTTGCGTGCTTGCGCACGTTATTATTTTGCGTCTATTTGTCCTATCAATGTGTACCTACCTACCTTGTGGTTATACTTTATTTAAAAGGTTAAAGTTTTATCAAACATGGATGGCGTATGCGTGATAGAAACGAAAGCGCCATATACTCTAATGCGTCAAACTTCAATTGGAGCAATAATCTATTTTGGCATTTGCGTAATGGAATTAATTCGACAGTACTTAGCGATTCCGATCAATATTCCGCTTGTTCGCTATGAAGAGCATGTTAAAGAAGTTAGAATCACGTGTTGCATTCAACTCTCTTCATTATTATCCTGTTTCTTCTGCTCGAAAAGTTTTAATTAGAGAATCACTTGTTTCCGAATAATTCGTTGCAACAAAAATGTAATCAATGTCTGAGAGGTTGTTAAGGGATGTTCACTTTAAGTTAGGAAGAGAGTCATTGATTAAATAAACTTACTGTGCAATTTAATCTAATATTTCATTTGAAAGTCAAGGATATAATTATTTTTATTAGGACTGACTTGACTATTACACTAGAATGGCCAACATTACTTGGTTTAACCTTTACTCTGGAATCATTTGTTTTATGTCTTAACTAATTTTCTTTGCATTAATTCCAGAGTACTGGAGCTCGTATCAAAATCTTCTCGAATTGCGCACCGCAAAGCACAGACCGCATCATTCAAATCAATGGTCAAGATTTCCAGTGCATCAACGCCATCCAAGAAATCATCAAACTCACTAAAACCGTAAGTATTGATATTTACATATAATTTTAGAAAAAAATTTACATCTATATACTAAAATAATTTCATTTATATGATTTCGTAGACACCGATAAAAGGACTGGTGAATCCATACAATCCACATAACTATGATGAGTTTTATGCCGATGAATACGGTGGCTTTGGTTGTGGTAATCCAAGCGAAATGCGGCGTGGAGGTAGCGGACCTTCTCGCCCTGGTCGCGGTGGTTCAGGTGGAGCCAGGAACGGTGGTGATCGTTTCAATAGTCGTCCTCCGCCACCACGTGGAGGCCCGCCGCCAATGGGAGGGTAAGTCAAATTAAAATTTGATTATTTTTTTAAATTTTATTTGGAGAAACGTTATCAAAATTAACCTAAAACATTTTCTAGGAATAACTTCAGTGATCGTGGACCAATGGGACCTGGTCCAATGCATAATCGCGGTGGTTTTGGTGGGCCACCACCACCGCCACGAGGCATGAACGGTGGTGGAATGAATGGCGGGGGCCCGTTTGAACGCAATAGCAATTGGAATAACGGCCCACCTCCACCGATGAATGGTGGCAATGGTAATATGATGAATCAAATGCCACCCAATATGATGCCAGGTGGTGGAATGGGTAATAATAACCAATCGTCACCGATGGGAGGCGGTGGTGGTGGTGGTGGTGGTAGTGGTAGCATGCCACAAGGCAACGGTAACAACGGCGGCAATAAGACTTCCACTCAAGTCACGATACCGAAGGATGTAAGTGTGGGTAGGATGATGTCAATAGGAAAGCACTAACAATCTCGGTTCGTTCGTTTCAGCTGGCTGGGGCTATTATCGGCAAAGGTGGCAGTCGCATCAGGAAAATCCGACAGGATTCTGGTGCTGGCATCACTATCGATGAACCTTTGCTTGGGTCCAATGACCGCATCATCACGATATCCGGAAATCCGAATCAGATCCAGATGGCTCAGTATTTACTACAACAAAGGTAGTTTTATCTTTTAATCAATACTTAAACTCTCAGTAAAATGCATGCAATACATGCAAAGGATTGCATATCATTCAGTCATTATATTCATTCGAAATATCTTTATATATTTTTTACCACAATGTCGACTATTTTGCATTAGAATTATGTAATATTCATATTTGAATAAAATTACTGTCCATTTTATAGTCTCTCCATTGAGAGAAGTCCGCTAAAGCAAAGAGAGCCGTTCCACCAATCTCCGAGCAACAACAACAAACAATTCAAGGCGTTCGATAGGTAAAAATTTAACTTTGGGAATTTAATTATAACAAAATGCTATTATGTTTCAATTTGATTCATGTCATTAATTATGATTATATATAACCATTTCAAGAATATCATATTAACAGGAATGGACGAATAAATGCATTTTAGCGGACTTCTTTCATGTACTAATTGCATTCGCTCATTTCATTAATATAATTAATAGATGTTAATTAATAGAGCGTTAAACTATCATAATTTATAATGCCATTTGTAAATATTCAACTAAATAATTACTAAGGTGTGGAATTCTACTACCATTTACTAACAAATAGGTGGAATCGTGTGGAAGACTAGTGATTTTGTTGTTCTATTTAAAGTAACAAAAAATCACTAATCATCCCATGAAACTGCCGACATGCTTCGTTGGACATGGTGCATACAAAAATTGCTTGGCTCTGCTAATTTCCTTATAGGACCTTTCATATACTTATTCTCAAACAAAGTATTCATAAGATTCCAGGTGAAAACTACAAGTAAAGTGGAAATAGAAGCAATGTATTTTGAATTATATTATTAGTATTATATCAAGTTAGGTTTTACCTGGATTCTGAATTATTGAATTGTGATTCCTGATCGAATTATGGCCTAAAATCGATATTATTTGTTATAGTGTCCACAACAATTCAGATCATCGAAATGGCTACTAAATGAACACCAATTTAAAACGCTGTGGGGGAATACACAGCGTCAAATTATATTTCACATATATATCAACAAACCCCAAAATATTTTAAAGAAAATTTTAGTTTTATATTATTATATAACAGTAGTTAACAGAACATTCCACAGAAAGATATTTCTAGATGGGCATTAGGTTACTTTTATTTTGTTTCATACTTCGAAATATTTACAATCAAAATTTAAATCTATATAGGAGGAACAAGAACGAAAAACCAGACACCAAAATATGAATATTTTTGCATTCGACAATAAATATTTTAAACTATTTTATGATATTAGGATGATTACGAGCTTTTATAGAGGAAACCAAACAGGCCTATATTTTATTTCATCTTATAACCATTTGTTAACATAATTTAATTTTACATTATCTAATTTGTTTTTTAATTTTACGATGAATTTGAAAAAGACTGGATATTAATTAGAAACTTATTTAGGACTATAATTACTAATATGTTAAAAAAGACATGTAAGAATCGTTCAGATGATTTTTCAATTATTGCATCGTTTTATCAATCATCCTATATCTGCATAAATATATCAAAGAGCATCTTATTACTTTTTAGATCTATTTCTATAATTGATCCATAAATGGACACTACACATATGCTGTTAAGTAAAAATTCATTTTCTTTACAATTACTATCACGTCGGAATATAAAAGTACGATGGATACAAGAGTTTATTATAGTTAATTTTACGATTCATTGTTTTATTGCATTAGAAAGATTCAAGGACGACAATTCTTTTGTATTTGGTTAGAATAGAATTAAATTTAGGTTGATTGTGTAGATCTAAGAACTCAAAATCATTATTAGAGCGATTACAAGCTCTTGCCAATCAGGGAACAAATTATTTAGTACAAAAGAACAAACATTCATTCTTTACAGACAGATATACGCAAATCTAATAAAATTTTAATCAATCCATTGTTCCAACATAAGAATTATGTAACAATGAAAGAAATTGCATACAAAAAAATTACTAATATTAAAAAGAAAAACAAATGTCAACCAAATATTTTTCTAGTTTAGTTTAGTTTATACATATATGCATATATGTTCAAATAATGGAATATTTTAGAATAGGACATAAACTATGAAATATGTATATTAAACTTAAGCATAAACACAAATATCTATTCTAATTGAATGTAATATGATTCGTAATGTGAAATAAGATTTAATTTTTCATGGTATAAAATATAATAAGAATAAATTATATAAGACATGTGCCCGATTGTTCTGATTATATTCTGTTAACATTATTTATGTATTCATTTTAATTATTATTCAAAAATGGGCCAATTTAATTCTGTAAAGTAATTTGTTTAATGTAATGTAAATTAAAATGCCACACAACATGATCGTTAACTTTGCAGAGGAATTTCATTTAAAAAAATCAACGCACACAGGAGAACCATCAAAGTAATTCAAGTAACAAGGTTGATAGAAGGAAAAATGTAACAAGGTAATTGCGGTGACGCATGCTTTTATGTGTGCAGATGTGCCAAGTGATTGAATAGTTTAGTCCGTCTATACGCGTTATTCAAGCCGCGTGCACTTCTCTTTGTATAAATTATTGTGAAACGAACATTATTAGTGTTATACTAGTTAATATTGTTATGTTCACTAATTTGATATCGTGATTGTGATCTTTTTAATACGTTTTATAAACGTATACGATTCCACGATATAAATACATGTGTTTAATGGTGAATTCTAACCTAGCAAGATGAAGCTTAAAGTGAGTTAATTATTAGCAATACACTTGCTTCTTTTGGTCATTTGTTATTACAACACGCAGCCAATCTGCTTTAGAATAATATCGTTTCTTTCAAACTTGAACGTATTATTGATATCTTCAAACATGTTGCAATTGCATTAGTCATTCACGTAGAATTATTTGATAGCTTAAATTATGTAATATTTAAAGTACATTTTGTTACAAAATTAAAAATATGTCAGTATATTTCTTAATTTAGATAGTTATATTATGAGTATTGGTTTTTGTTCATAATTAAATTCCACTTTTATTACGCGCTGAAATACCTCAAAAATGGTGAAAACAGCCCACAAGCGGTTAATTTTGTTTTTAGTTTTTCTGATTTTATTTACAGTTCGCGATATAAATGCAGTAAAATTATGGAATGGGGTTCGTACTATAATTAAATTTAGTTTTATTTGCGCGCTAGAAGCGGCTACAAAAATGCTGGAGAAAAGGTGAAAACAGCCGACGATTATTAAATTTAGTTTGCGCGATTTTATTTACATCTTGCCCTGTAACTCGCGAAGTAATTGCCATATAATTATGCTATCAGATTTCTTTTTCTTCTTAATTAATTTCCGGGTTGATTGCGCACTGTTAGCGGCCGCGGAAAATTAGTTGAATTTTGTTTTCAGTTTGCGTGATTTTATTTACGTTTTGGCCTATAACTCGCAACATGAATGCGATATAATTAATTTTTATTACAGAATTGTGGAGGATTCATACATACAACAACAATATGATATCAGTGTCCAATCGTACCTAGAACTGCAGTTTCTATGGGTATCAATCCGCTGGCCTTTTGCAGTTTGCACTATGCAAGTTGATGCACCCACGCTTGTTACATTACGAAACGTCGAAAATATGATAAAATATTATCAATAGAAAACTCTAGGTAAGCAAAATGTGTTTAGAATATTCTTTCAAACTCTCTTGAATGTTTGATTGTTTTTAGGTGATATTTCGGTACAGGACTTTAAAAGCGGCACAGGGTCAACTTGGGTCGGCATCTTTAACATTTCTAATAAGATAGTCTGGAGAAGAATAAAACTTTACTTTCATCCACCCCGTAAGGTGTTAATGTTAGACGAGAGCAACATTCTCAAATGCTAAGCTCTCTACAGCAAATTTCAGGTATTTTAAAAAGTACTTCTATTCTTCATCCAGTTCCTCTAAAATGTGTTGTTGTTTTCAGAACGAAGATGGTAGAAACTGCGAAGTGATTACGGAAAACTTGGAACTTTGCTACACCAGCCGGAAATGAGTGATCGCCAATATCCAAGGAGGACACGAACAACAGTCAACATGGGACTCGACAACTTTAACTGTGATCGGGGACCACTTGCCAAAGGACAAAGTAATAGTAGCAAAGTATTTACAACAGACACGCAACGTGGGACTGCAAAGAGTCGGCGCAGGACTTGACTGCAATCCAGGACGAGCAATACTAGTAGTGGACGATAAATGTTGTGACGCGTAACCCTGCCATCATTTTAGGTAATGAATTTCGAACAACTTAAGGTATGTAAAAAATGAGTTCTAATATTCACTTAAACTCCCCTAACATGTGTTCTTTTTTTTAGAGACATCATTAAAGGACGGGACATAAAAAACAGTTATCGTGGGAGTTAACAACAGCAATGGTGA
>JARJDU010027718.1:0-11010 GCA_030264695.1 Lissagria laeviuscula | reverse complement strand
TTTTTTTTTATACACGAGAAACACAACACAACAACGAAGTAATTGCATTAATGATATAAAGTAATAGTTAATTGTTTCAATATATATAATCACTTGCCAAACTGAAAAATGTTTATATCGTTTCGTTTTGGAATGCAATTGCATTGTTTTTGTGAATTAATTATTTACACGCTTTTTTCTCTTCGTAATTGAACTAAAGTGGCAACAAATCGCACACTAGATGCAAATCATCTTTACAATTCTCACGAATATGATTCGAATGTATGTGTTTTTTTGAGTAACTTAATTAGAAGCGCAATTAGGTCATCAGAATTTGATGTAAATACAAAATCACTGGAAGAATATGCCATCAGCCATTAAAGTCATGAATGACTGCTATCAAATTCATTATTTACCTAGTTATGGTTCTAATCATGTTAATGTGCGACCTGATTTTCTTATATCAAACTTAGATTAACCTAGGAATAACATAATACAAATGAAACTTAATACAATACATATAATACACAAATTCAAGAAATTCTAAATTAACAGCAAGTGGTAAACTGTTTGAATCACAGATGAATATCAAATTCAAGCCCCCCCAATTGTTTGTTTTCATATTTATCGTCTCTTTCTTCCGTTTAAGAAAATTACATTTCTTTTAAAATTAATATTATTATTAGTATTCAGTCAGAAAGTAAAATTTTGGGCGCACGCATTAACCAATTACATGCTTATTTCGAACTACAAAAATCTACCATTTTGTACATATTTTGATACTTTATCATCATCATATCTTAAACTATGTATTTGATTCTATCATTTTGTGTAGCCATCTTGTCAACAATCATTTCCAAACAGAGACATAGATTCGTCGCACCACTTACAATAAGTAAACAAAATATACAATGAAATATATACAAAAAAATTCTAATTAAATAATAATTTACATATAACAATCTTTGGTTGATTAAATAATCTTAACATAAATAAAAAGGGCTGAAAAAATCGTTTGAACAAAACCCACTGCTTTTTCACGTTTTCGTTGAGATCTATATGAACCATTGTTTTGTTGCTTTTAATCTTTTGACACAATCAACGCACACCCCATTTTCTTTTACAAAAATAAATAAGCTGTTTGTTTTGTGTGCCCATTATTTACACCTAGATAATTACCATTAAACAATAAATCAGTCTGTATAGTAGTAATAATAATAATAATAGTAAAAACCGAAGTCAGTAATTATAACGATATGAAATAAAACGAATTCATCATTGTTTGTTTTAAGTCTGCAAACATTTTCTTTGCACATTTCTAACTCCTCTCTTCTTACATTCCCACCTTTTTCTTTCTGTTTTCACCCAACTTCATTCAGTTTTATCTTTTAGGAAGATTATATTAATCTTTTATTGTTTTATCTACCAACTAAAATTTCATACTGTATATTGTCCGTTGTCTGTAAAAGTTTCTACTGTTGCACATTGTGGCTTCGTATCAGCCAAATCGTTCCTTCACCAGGAACATCAGTTTCTTCTTGCCCTTGTAAGCGACTTTCATGTTCTCAATAAGCTGGCTAAATTGGGCATGACCGTCTTGGGCAAGAATGAAAGTGTCGCGAGCCTTCGTTAGGAAGTCGATGAAATCGCCATAATGTCGCGGCGAGATGTGCGTGAGGCGGGAATGCGTCGTATTGATGTAGGCAGCGACAGCGGCTTCGAGTAGCTGACGCAATGGTGGGCGGTCATACGACAAAGGCTTGATACCGGAAGAGCAACCCCGTGCGGACGATCTGTGCTGGGGCATGGGGATGTGTTTACTGTTATCTAAAGGAGTTGGATGCGGACAAGACATGCCCGGCGCCGTCATACTACATCGCCGAAGAATGTCGGAAAGCACAGTTGCACATTGCACGTTCTTCACGAGAAGCGGAATCATATTCGTGAGTTCAGATTTGCCAAGGGAATGGCTCAAAGCGCACGCCCAATGGATATCGTTTATTGCGGGATGAGTATCCTGCAATAACAAAAGTTATAACAATTATTATTATTGCCATTGAGAGGAGTATTCGATTATCTAATAGACATGACACTTACTTGATTATAAGCTAAATGTACATTTTTCATAGCAAGTACGGCAAGTTTGTAGGCCCGTGTGGGATATCCACGATGTTCCATATATCTGGCAATCGTGAACAGTTGTGAGGAAGTCATGATATGCGAGGCCGCTTCAACCACAATTTGATAAGCCGTTTCGAATGCCAGGGGTTCGTTTTCGCACAAAGTTAGCGCGTTCAAGGCACAGTTCGGAGAGTCCTGAATCAATTTTTAATGATGTTATCATCCAAGCAAATAACATAAATATAAATTACACTGAGATGGATTTGTTATTCTTACCTTTGTAGCACATTGCAATGCCAGCGTTCGTGCACAACTCGATAGTTCATCTTGCTGCGGGTACGCCAAGTTTAAGCGCACTATGGTACTGGGAGACATCACCGTTGTGGCAACAGGTCCAGTGGCTTCCGTGGGCGTGAAAAATTGGTACCAGTTCTGCATGATCGACAATAGCGCGTCCACGCCGACTTCAGTCGCGCACGTTACCAGCCATCGCACCATTTCCCTTCGTCGCCAGTTCAACGAAGAAAGTGTCATACGCATCACCTGCAAGCCTAATTCAAAAGCGACGCTAAGCAACGTCGGATGTCGCGGACCGTTCTCAGGTGTCGCGAAACGAAATGCATCCTGCGCCAACTTGAATAGATGCGACGAGCTGTGTATATGTCTTTGGGAAGACTCCAGTACTGTTCGTAAACGCATCACTTCACCTACAGAATTACAAAAAGTTTAAACATTGTTTAGATTTAGAATAATTTAATACATACCTTTGGCGGCACTTAGCATAGTGCTGCTTAACGCGCACTGCTGGGTTTCAATATGACCCAAAGTGAACCATCTCGGTGACCTACTCATCATTAATGAGCTGGAGGCGTTACCGCCCATTGGATCGTCGGAATCTTCGTGCTCTTCGAGTAAAGGGAGGCGCATCGCCCTCAGGCCGACGTCGTAAGCGAGATCTGGATCGTAGCTCAGCAGCGATAGGAACATAAAGCGGGCGAATGTGTGCATGGGTATACTCTCCGGATGGATTCCAATCCCAAGCCCACTGGCTGGGCCGCCCTCCAACAATATTATTGCTTGTCTACGTAATACTGCTACTAAATTGTTATCCAACTCGATTTCCTGCAGCTTGGCAATGAGTCGATCCTCTTGCTTGCAAGCTTTCTCCTGCAGGCACAAAAAAAACACATTAGTAGTTTGCAATCACTTGTGCAGTTGAACTTCCTCTAACTCACCTGTGCATACAATCCAACCGGCATGATACGCTGCTGTCCAAGACCGATCAAGGCAACTTCAAAGGCTAGTGTCAAATAGGTTTCGGAACGATCACGAGATCCCACAACCGACACATGGTGATACCGTGGCCGAATGTTATTATGCTGATCGTCCATGCCCACGATATCCAGATAACTGGGTGTGCGGGGGCGTTGGTCTTCAGGCACGATGGACGCATCGGCAAGAGTATCGAACAGCGTACCGATAGGATCCAGCGGATGGCCCACCCAGCCATCCGTGTTCGCAGGAGCCTTCGTCGACGTCGTCGAGCTGGAGGACGCACTTGCGATGCATTGGCCGGCACAACGTGAAGTACACGGCTTGTTCACCTTGCTAGTGCTTGCTGCAGTACCGCTGCAAGCCGCCTGCTGACTCTCGTTCCATTTCCTCTGGGCAATCAGCTGCTGCTGCTTCATCGTGCGGACGACGGAAACGGCGAGCCGCAACGCGGCTTCCATATGACCGTGCGAACGCAGCGAATCCACGCGAGCGGCACATCGTGGTATCGGTTCTGTAACATGATAATGAATGTCGAGATGAATAGAAATAGTAGAAGTAGAAAAGACACGAACTTACCGTTCCATAAAGGTTGTCCTTGCGGGTTGAAGGTGCCAGAGGTCGAATTGTCCGGCACATGTGAGCAATAAATGTCGCTGGATAAAATATTCTTCAGATGCATGTTGTCCCATGACATTGAGACTGCATCTAAAGCTCTATAAATTAGAGAATAAATGAATAAAATAAGTTTAAACTGCGGTTTATGGTATAGATAAACGTCAGACATCATGTGTATACGTGATCTGGATGAACATGATAAACTTACCTATGAAATACTGTCCTAGGTAAAGCTGGTGCTGACTTAGAATGATTCCCTGATAAACGTAATCGCTTGTTATTGTTCCTACTGTAATGGTAGCTGGCGTCATCGTCGTCCGAGCTGCTGGAGGAATCGTAGACGGGTCGACCACGATCCCGGTCGCGTTCTCTCTCCCTGTCTCGATCCCTACGTTCTCTTCTATCACGCTCTCTATCTGCATATCGGTCGCGTTCTCGATCTCTATCTTGATAATGCCTATCCCTATCACGATCTCTATTCACATACTGCAAAATCATTATCTAATTAGTGATATAACATCGTTAATATAGACGCAAGGATCTAGGAAACATAAAATACAAATAAACACTTACAGAGTCCCGTTGATTAGTCTGATGCAACCGAAAGTCGGGATCTTCTGGTGGGCAAACATCAATGTGCGTCCATTTTTCGAGTAGCTGCTTCCACTGATGCTTTTCAGGATTTGTACAATTCGGATTTAATACTATGCAAACCCACAACGATCCTGAAATCCCAAATACAATAAAAATCAGATGGCAATGATCCCCGCCTGTCGTATAAATAATATTTGCCAAGAAACGCAATAACGAGTTCGACAAACTTTATTTATATTAAGCATATATTTGTAATGTTTTTTTTTTCTGTGCGCATATATGTATTTTACTATATATATACTATGAAGTGCTTTGGAGATATATTTACCAAGTTGATCCCATAATTGACGGCACTTATCAGTCATAGGTGTGCCTTGGTTGCGCCACAGTTGCAACCTGGGATCGGATAGGAACTGTTCCGTGATAAGCGTTAACATACGAGCGCCATTTGAATCTTGCGCCCGCAACATTTCTCTGACCTGAAAACACACACAAATACTCATCACAATGCTCTGTAATTCCTCTACAAATTATCATCAAAGAAGCAAAACATTTGCCGATAACAATAAAATGCAATTTGCAATGTACCTTGGAAAACAGCGAGTTCAATTGTTTATTGGCATTGTAATAAGTCCCCTGGGATAGGTACGACTTGACCTGCTCGCACACCTGCTCTTCGTCCAAATGCCACGTGTGATCATCGTCGGCGGAAGCGCCAGCAGTCGGGTCAGGCGCCCCCGGTATCTGATTGATTTCGCTGCGCTGTTGCAGAATCTCGTCGGCGAGCTTCTGAGCGGTGGGCAGCACTTCGGTGTGATGCTCCGAGATCAGGTACTGAACGAATTTCTGTAGCTGTTGTCTGTCCATCTGCAGCAGGGTTTCTGAAATTTGCAAATACGCAAAAGATAAGCATGTGCGTATTCAAACCATCTGTATACATTGCAAAGTGTGGGTGGAAGAAGGTAAAAGAGATGGGAGTGTAAATTGCCAC
Source organism: Lissagria laeviuscula (assembly GCA_030264695.1). Lineage (NCBI taxonomy): Eukaryota > Metazoa > Arthropoda > Insecta > Coleoptera > Staphylinidae > Lissagria > Lissagria laeviuscula. Next base: position 5,435 of record JARJDU010027718.1, on the reverse strand, counting down.
AGGTGATGGCGATGAAAGCAACAACAACAAAAAAAAAGAGGAAAGAAAGAAAAAGGAGCTAGGAGAAAGAGGGAATCGTTGTTGATCGTTGTCGAGAGTCGCTGTTGGTGCGTGTTGGGTTGGTTGCGGGGGCGGCGCTCGGCGGTCGCGAGCGCGCTCCGCTTAAAACCGATATACCATTAGCAATGGACGGGTCTCCTTTAATAAATAATAACGCGTTTCAATCCTGGGGGGTCCTACATCAGTCAGATACACACATGCAATTCTTCTCTTACGTGGAACGTACAAAGTTGCGAGGAGTAATAATAACAGCAATAACAATATCTCTGGAATTTTTCAGGGTGGTTATTATATCCAGTAATGTATATACTATATAATAACGTTCGAGGCCATTTTATATTTCGGGCTTGGATTAAATTACCTCGTTTCGGAATCGATAGTGCGTTCGTTCGTTCATTCGTTTGCTTGCTTTCGTTTTCTGGGTACAGTAGTGCTCGCAAGAGAAGAACAAACGATCCGAGCATGGAAGCATGCAAAAAGCTCGAACTCAGTGCACAATAATAACCAGCTAGGCAGGATCGTAGCTTTGGCCGCTTTGCAGAAGAGATGAAAGGGAATCAAAAGCTCGACGTGATGATGCTTTTGAAGCCGAGCAAAGCTGAAAGTTGCAAACGAGACTGCCGCATATAGCCAAACAGCAAGCTTGGCCTGGGCTCGACAGAGATCTGCAATGCAAATTCAAATTTGTTCGTGCGCCATCATCATCACCATCGTAATCGCAATCCTAGTCATCAGTGTCGATGAAGAACAAAACGCAAGAGCAAAAGGAAACCCAATAGGGCTTTACCATTTAACCTAAAACTTCGCACATTATTTATTAAAAAAAAAAATCTAAAATGCAATATGGGCCGGGCCTCTTCGATTCATAAATAAAGATTTTCATACGCATGAGGCCTGAATTGATATTTTCTGATGTTAAAGATGGGAAGAGAAGGGAATACGAAGAAGAAGAAGAAGAGAGTGCAGGGCCTAGGGCTCGACTCATCATTATATGTATGCTCGCCGAAAATTAGCATACTTTTTGAAGCTAATTTATTTAAATGACAAATGCATACGACGCGCTGCTCTCGGGCACGAACTCTGAATATGAATAGAGCGCCAAGCGAAGCAAAGCAACCCAGAGCAGCGCCTAACCACCGAACCGTTGAATACACGCGCGCGCTGGCGAATAGAAAGCATGTGCCCTTCGTGGATTCGAAAGCACCCTTTATTTTCAATTCAGCCTTACCTTATTATTGCCTATAAATTATGCGCAACTCATAACTTGATGAACTTGTACTGTGCAACTTGCACATTAGCATCCAGTTAGTGGTATGGCGCACGGCGTCACTATTTCGCGTCGTCTTTTTGGGTTCAGTTCGGTTCACTTTGACCCTTCGAAAGGATTGATATGCTACCTTGCGAACCACCCTTACAAAGAATTGATGATACGAGTTGGTACCAAACCAATTCAAACGGGAAGAACGAGATGTAAAGAAACCTCAAGCGAATTGAAGAGATGGCACACAACTGATAACAATATGAAAATATATGGGAGAAATAATCTCAATGCAAATACGCATAAGCATAAGAAAAGAAAAATTTGTGTGTAGACATAATGCTGGAAGCCATTTTGCGTTTTGGGCAAGGGCAGCCAATGCCAGACGAATGCTGCTTCTTGACCATTTCGATACATACACTTGCGATGCAGGCAGGCATTGGGTTTAAAATATATAAGGAGGAAGCAGTGCATGTGTGCTTTAAAGTGGTACTACACACATAGGTATTATATATTTGGTTTTACGAGCGAAACGTGTGCGCGTTTCAGTTGCGAGAGGTCGCACTCAGCGCCGAACTGCGCTGGGGCTTTCATATTGGATTCCATACGAACTGGGCACAGGCACCTAGAAAGAGAACTCAGACGTAAGGGAAATAAACGAGCGAACGAGTAAGCGAGCACTAAGAGTTCTGTCTGTCCATACAAATTTATACAACCGTAGAGATCATGTACAGACGTCGGACGGAACACGTCGTTGCTATCGATAGGAGAAGATAGAAGGAATATGCGTGTCGTGCGACGACGTCCACGACCCATGTCGTGGCATGCCACCAGAGCCATGGCAGAGAGAGAGCTTTAAGTGGCTTTAATTTGCCAACCTCGACTGATATTAAAGCGGATGTGTGGTTCTCGAGTGCAGCGCCGCGCACGCTTCCTTCGTGTCCTGCTGTGTTGCGCTGCCTGCCAGCCTGATATCTCTCGGTGCATACTCCCGTTCCCCCCGAAAACCTGCGTACGCAGCGAAGCACAAAGTTTGCAAATGGGCTACACGCGAGCGACGACGAGACCACCTACAGCAGCAACATTTGCTACACTTTCCACCTACGACTCGCACATTCTAGATGCGACACATCAGCAGTCAAACTGCAATATAAAAGCACGAGCTTCTGCGTTGAAAAACAAAAACAAATGCAAGTGGTGACGGCGACTGTAGTAGAAGCAAATAGAAGGAAGGAAGTGTGAGACTAGGAAATAGTAGTAGGATCAGGATCGGCGGCGGCGGCGGTAGTAGCGGTGGAGACGGTGCCGGCCGGCGTACCCGACGGTCTACGAACTGATCCGATCGATAGCCGCCTCTGTTCTATACACTGTGTACATTACCCATACATATACGGAGGTCCAGGTTATGCTGCTTTTGAAGGAATGGATAAACTTACATGATCTGCTTTAGTTTCCCCCCAATTTTCAATGTAAATGGAATGCAATCAATTCGTTCAATTGGAGGTATTGCGAATCGATAAAAATCTAGAAATGCTATGAATTTGCTATGGACAGCAACTTGAACACCTGCATACATACACAAACACCCTACCAAAATTCATCTTCCGCTCACCATTAAACCATTAAACTAAGTAAGCTCTGTATACTTCTGTGCAACGTGCACTGAATTCACCTAGACAATATACAATACAACGAAAGGCAAGGAAAAGAAGAAAAGACTAGCAAAAATACTAAAAGAAACGAAAACTGTACTGGAGGGTATTATAAGGGTTTGTTGTTCGTTTCCTTGCACATGTACGATTTCGCTAAGCCGAAATATTTTTACCTAGGTAAGTAAATACGCTACAATTTTCAACTTTTTTTGCTAAAAGTTTCAATTAAAAACGAACTGATCGATCAGCAAGTGTGTTGGGCATAAATCTATAGCAGCCACAACCGACGCCGGGCAGCATAGCATAGCGCAGCGGGCCGTTTGCTTGCTCATGCTCGTTCGTTGGCAGCGCCTTGGCTCCCCAAGGGCTCAGAAAGTCCGTAATATGAAATCGTTACAGCTTGGGGGCGCAGGCTTGTTCGGGACCTAATAGGTGTGGTTATTATTGAGCATGGATTTTTCTCAATTCGACATGTACTACCTCTTACCACACCATGTACAGAATCATGCACATACGAAGGCGGCTGTAGCCGCACACCTCGTCGTCAGTTACATAGCTAATAAAAATGACGAAACAACAAATAAACGTGTAAGGCGTATGTACGCCCTACCTATATTACCAAATGATAAATCTGGGATCGACCGTCAGCCATAATTTTTATGAAAATTTTCGGGAAAATGCATTGATTGCAAACAACGTGGGTGGGTGTATTATGTCCATTGCTTGAAACAGCTTTCACATGTTTATAGTCAAAATCCAAAATCACGGTAATAAGAATGTGAGACAGTACGTATAGACCAGGGATAGACAAAATGCGGTTCTAGAGCCGTTCTTTCTTTACTTAAGTATGGCTTGGGTGCTCAGACTCGGGGACTGTGATAGACTTTCGCTAATAATCAGGTTGCCGACCGCTGGTATAGACCCATTCCGTGCTTTTAGTGCATAAATACAAATTAATAATAATTGCAACATTAAATTATAACTGACAATGCGCTATGTAATTTGGGTTGCATACAGTTAATTTATGTAATACATCCCCACCCCCCTCATCGCTATTATCACTAATACACACACAATTCTGCAATTTTCATGAATACAATGTATATATGAACAAAAAAGAGACTATCTATGTTTTACCACTGGATCCAAGGTAGTTTGCGAGTGGGTCGCTGCTACCTATATATTATGAGCGAAAATTGACAACGGAATGAAAAATTTCCATATATAATAAATTACGGCAACGGCCATTCATTATTTAGTTCCGAACTGGTCGTTAGTTTAATTGGACTGTACAACTACTAGTAGTAGTGGTCGGTACCAAATTAAATAACCGAAACGAGACGCATAATAACTTACGTGGAATGGTGGCCGCCATGCCATAGATATGCATTAATATATATCGCGGTACTGCTGGTTGTAAAAGAAGAAGGAATCGGTAGGAAGATATGTAGGTAGTGAGCGAGCAGGTAGAAGACATAAAACGAATACATATCCGAATCGACTTCACTCTCAATGATGATTCGATCCAAAAACGCAATGAACTGCATAGTGATACAAATGCAGAGAAGATAGAAAGAAAGATTACGAGCAAAGACACAAAAATGTGATAAAAACGTAATTGTCTTTCCGTGAAATAAAGAACAAAAAGGAGTTTGTCTAATTTCGGAAAAGTGAAGAAGACCAGCAAATAAATACAAAGATTCGTGCGCAGATAGCGTTTTATAGTTCGTTTCGGACTCTCGACTGCAGCCAAGAGTTGGTTTCTAGATACGAAGACGAAGGTGAACATCAAAGTGAAGTAAGCAAGCAACCACCATTCTCGATGACGTACCGCAAAGAATAGCTTGACTAGACACTGGTCCAAAAATCGTCTTTCTACCTGGAAGCACGGATTAGTAACAATGCCCTCCTCCTTTGCTTGTCTAACTATACAAGTTTTTGCTTTTGCTTTTACTATTCCATTTTCATGAATGTCCGCATCGCTGTGTTGCCAGAATTTTTCCAAAGCTTGGAAATTCCTTGCTTGCTGCTCGCTACGTTTGCGAACTTACTGGACTGTAAAGCAAGCAATGTAACAAAACGCCACACATACACGAACACAAGAGAACAACAACAAAGTCGATGATGACTTTCATTCTCTTTCAGTCTCACGTCGATTGTCGATGCATTGCCTCGAAGATCAAAGAATTGATCAGAACTTCTTAAACTTTTATGCAACAGATCAAACCTCCTCTCACCACATCCATCATTTCCTATATAGATATACTATAGCTTTCTCAATTTTAAAATAATAACACATATATGGCTAGAATTTTCACCCACAATTTGAGATTACGACCCTGGTCTACCTAGTCTGACCCCATGTAGAGTTATCGATATGGAGGCTAAGATGCATCGAACATGACGGCTACAACAGACTAATAAATCGTTAACTGTTTCGTATGGGCTGCTGCGGGTCAATCTTT
>JARJDU010027714.1:0-11441 GCA_030264695.1 Lissagria laeviuscula | reverse complement strand
GATTTGCCGTGTTGCAGAATCAGTCAGTTCAGTCTAAGTTTCAAGACTTTGAAAAAAATAGTAATAAATTTTATGAGCGATCGGAATGCGCGGGGCTCTTTTAAGAGGCTCATGTATTCGACGAACTGTTTCTCGGGTTGAAGCAAGCAGCAAAGAAAAGATGAAGTCAAATGTGTGTTGCCGCATATGTTTCAAGTAAAGGACAGCAATACAAGGTTGGATTTCGATGGCTATGGCCTGAATAAATGAGACACTTGATATATAAGCCTCCAAAGTAGAAGTACAATTTTTGAAATTTTAGGTCTACCAAGTTTTTTACCACCCAACCGGGTCTTGTTGTAGTTTTTGTATATTGCAGCATAAGGTTGCAAGCTCATTTATTTTATTCCAAATTAGAGAATGCATGAGAAGTGCGAGAGAGCTTTTGGCCTCGGAGCTTAAAAACGAATTTTTTCTAATGAATTTTCTGCGATCAATTTGCCGGACACGAAGTTAAACAAACCAAACTTTCTCAACTCTGGTAGATTAAAATATTCCTTTATCAACTGTAATCATTGATTAAAAATACTTATAAACATGTCTTTACATTCAATAATTTTTAATCCGTGCTCACCTATATACATACGATTTTATAAAAATTTTTATTTATAACTCTCACCACAATCAATTTTAAACTGAGCCAGTCAAAGAATTCAACAAATTCTTTAAAAACTTTTTAAATACAGCAAATAGGATTTACATGAATTTACACAAATTCTTCGTCTGAATAGCTTTGCTCACATACCAAAACAAATTCGCAAATATTTATGTAAATAAAGAGATTACCACAAAGTAACTAGATGAAATTTAAGGCAGCGATAATTATGTCATAATATTACCGACGCGACGCTTCGCTAACTTTCATAATTTTGAATTACTAAATTACTCTTAAAGTTTCATAGACTAATTAACGCATTTAATTTCAGCAAAGAGCACCAGCCTGTGCTTATTCAAGAGAAAACAAGAATTTAATAAATTCATGTTTTTTTATTTGATTTTAAATTAGTTATCTCAATTTTATATAACTTTTTTTACCAAATTAAATAAAAAAAGTTTGAGTAAATTTCCATATAAAAAATTTCAATAGAAAAAAGGATTTTCAAACATCAAGATAATTACGTTTATTCTCGAAGAAGTTGAGATGATATTAATATTAAAGTAGATTGTTAGACATGATCGTGAGGAAATCAAAAAGTTCAAACAAACTTTTCAACTTTTGTTTGTTTTTAATTGTAAATTACATTTTTATTAACTTGAATAGATTCATTTAATTTATGTAAACCAACACTGGAATTTAATAATTTCCACATAGTTTTTAATCACTTTAAACAAGAAATATTTTTATTTCTTTTATTAGTTAAAGAGTACTTGAACTTTTATTTATTTTTTATGATTTTCAGATAATGTTATAGTTTAATTATTAACAAATGCATCATCTTTAATTTAAAACTTGTTGTTATTTTAAAACAAATTATTAATTAAAACAAGAATTGACGAAGATATAGCGTAAGGGTTGTTGTTCGCAACTCGTAACAGCGTTATCACTTCTCGCGAGACGACCGACAGCGAACGCTCTACTTAGAGCAAATGCGCTCGGGGTCCGAATAAGTTTGCGAAGCGCGTGTACAACCACCGGCAACGCTTCAGGACCGAAGCCAACGTCGATGCCGCCGACGCACATCCAACACGCATCCAGAAATCCCTCTCGTTCAGGCTTCGGGATACAGGGATGCAACCATTTTTCACGTGTTATGATATTAGATATTACTCATGATCTAAATAGTAATGGAGCACTAAAAGAGAGAATAAATCAGTTTGATAGGGATGAAACTTTTCTGATACCTTGTTTTTGTTTTTATTTGTTTCGTCGGACATTATTCCGTTGTTTCCTTTTCATTCTCTTCTATTAAAGACATTTTACAAGATACATATAGTTGTTCTTAACTTATTTTAGTTATTATGTTGCATGACCTTGATGACCTTAGCATGTGTCAAATGTTTTATTATTCTGTTTTTTTCATTATGTGTAGTGCTTGTTGGGTGAGATCAAAGGTTGTATTTCTGAGCATGTACCAACGAAATGAAAGGTAGTGCCTCGAAATCGTACATCGCATTAGTTTTTTATGTCGGAGATTTTTGGAGGGATGCGAAAAGTGCGACTTGAGTTAAGTGGCAACGCTTTCAAGATGATTCGCAATACGTTCAGAAACGTGAATCGTTTCATAATTTTCGGGTTTTATTTTTGTTAAGGGCATGTGTGGTAATACATAAATTTAGGAAAGAATATTTGTATTAAAGGTTAATAAGAGAATCATTAGATGTCATTTTTAGACAGGAATTTAATTCAAAATGGTAATGAATCAAATTTTTCTTTAATTCTTTTAATAAAATATATAAAACATGTTGTGTTACATAAATATATTATATTTATATTTTTGTAAAGGTTTAAGATAAAATATCACTTGTGTTAAAGGAGAACTATACCCCGAAAACCTTAAAAATGAGCTCTCTACCATGTTGCAAACTTCGAATAGTCATATAAAATCAAAAATATTCAAATAATCTTTATGCTACCTGTTAGAGAATTTATTTTTACGTATTTGAAGCAAAGATTGAACCACATCGGTTAGATTAATCCAGAGATTTCTTTGCAGCCAGTTGAAAACATGGTTTTGTAGAAAATATATCTCGTTGTAACTTTGCAATAAAGTTCTATACCGTTTTTGTACATAATTTTAGACATTCTAAAAATCACGAAAGGCCCCTGCTTAAAATGACGTTTTTTCCTCTGCTTCTAAATTATATTCATCATTTACAGCAAAAAAATATCAGGGAGGAAACCAACATTCGAATGCTAATTTGTTGCCACTCATACGGAATAAGCAAACGTACAAACATAAAATCCACATTCACATTTCATTCAAACAAAATTTCGAACAAAACGCTACGTAATCTCAGCGCAACACGCATCCTGCATGATAATTGACTTCAGCAGAACTACAATTATGTCAAAATCAAACTCCTCTCAATATTTGCTCAATATGCATTTTAATAAGTAAAATAAATCCGAAAATTAAACAACATATTAATATTAAAATAAACTTAAAATTGAACACTTAAAAATTCAAAAAATCTAAACTTTTATTTGTCAAATTTTGAGGTGGACATAATAACGGGAAATATATCAATATCAGATGTTCATCCACATTTAGATAATAAACATTTGCTGACTCCTCTTCGAGTCGCCTCTTCTTTGTTGCATTTGACTAATCTGCTGTATTCGTGTTTCTTGCATCTTGATCGCCTTGTTTAACTTCGTAATTCTCTTCATGATATCCATATTCTCCTTCTCGGTCATCATAAGCGTTTGTTTTGAGACTTCGTGATAATTGTGTGATTGCTCATTGATCTCGTTGATTTGTTGAGCAAGGAAGCGACCTTCTCTAGCTTCCTCTTCAACCTCATAATGTGCTTCTAGTAAGGTGGCTTTCATTTGTTCATATAATCTATTAAATTGTTCATATTTATTAAAATAAATGGAAAAATTGTAAAAAAAAACAATTGACATTTCATTCTTCATCAACAAAATAAAAAATAAAATATTTGTATTAATAAAATTAAAAAAGTTTTTAAAATATTATTAAGTCAAAAATATCCATGAAGTAATATTTTATATTTTAATATTTTTCTAGTTTAGCAAATTGCAAAATATATTATAGGTTACACATATTACACAAATGTAAGACAAATTGCCTATAGTAAAACATTTTTGAAAAGTATTGTAATAATAACTATTTATAGGCTTATTCTAATAATTAATTTAAAAAAACACACCTATAATAAATTAATTTAGAAAACTTACTCAGTAACTTCAGTTTCACCACCTTTTGGTTTAGCATTTATCTTCTGCCTGCTCTCAAGTTGAGCTTCATATGCTTGCTTTACTGCTTTGTGTACGGCCTCCAAATGTTCAGAATCAGCTTGAATTTCCTATTTGGAAGTGTTTTATTTAATTTTTTTTATAAATATAATAAAACTATTATAAAATATGACGTAGAAAAAAAGTACACAATTTTGACATATAGATGGCAGAAGATCGCAATTTATAAAAACAGCTGATAATAACTTCTATTAAATTCGTGCGCATTTATTCTGCGCAACTAACCTTGGATGCTAACGCTAACGGAGTAACGTTGAGATAGAATTATACCATATGCATAAGATATTTTGGCGCATAGGTTGTAAATAGGTTACAAATGTTATAACATTAAATAAGTGGACACTGTTATTGTAATATTACTAAAATGAAGTGTTGTGTTTCAACATGCAACAATTCTGTACACAAGTCAAGAGATTTGAGTTTCTTTAGGATCCCTGATAATCGGTAAGCGCCTCTTCTTTTAACTAATATGCGTATTAAATATTTATTATATCAATATTAATAGAACATCGGAGTGGTTGGAAGCTATTGGTCTACCTGATGATATTGCAAACATAGATACTTTAAGAATTTGTGAAAATCATTTTCTTGATGGATTTTTTAAGAATGCAAAAAAAAATAGATTGACAAGTATAGCTATTCCCACAATTAATTTGGCCATTGATGGTGAGAACGTCAACACGGTCAATGGTAAGTCCTATTTAGAATAGTTTGCTAATATAGAATGATTAAAAGTGTGTGCAATAATGTTTAAACACTCTGTAAATTTATTTGTTTACAAGAGTATGTATTACTACGTAGAGATGGCGCTGCGGTGATATACGAAATCAGCTGTTTGACAATTGACGAATATATTAACAACCGGTAAACACATTCAACTTATGTCGTTAAAATAATAATTCAACTAGTTGAAATGTAAACTTAAACAGTGCGAATAAAGATACAACTGAATTAATTATAATCGTCTCTACAAATGTGTAATGTTTTAATATTAACATTTTCATAATAATGCCCATGTCTGCTCTAGATAGAATGAGGAAATGTCGTGAGACGAAGAAGAAAGCTATTGAGGCGATTGAAGCGCTCAATAAACAAAAGAGCAAATACAATGTTGAAGTAGAGCCTAGTGCTCGTTCAAAACGAAAACGTGATGGTCGCAGAAAAGCGAATTTACAAGAATATAGTGATGATAAACAAGAGAGGTTAAGCAGAACAATTACCCTAGCAACTACACCTGCATCAAACAATACTCAAAATCCAAATCAATCGACTTCAGCATTCAAATTATCACAAGGAAATATTACACTAAACATTCCTAAACAACAATTAGGCATTCCTAGCGCATTGGTACCACCATTTAATGATGCACAAGTAAGTGAACAGTGATAAGTAAAACAAATAAATTTAATATTCTACTCTGCTATAATTATATAACTTTTTTTTTTAGACAAGAGCATCAACATTTCCTGGAGTTGCACCATACAGCCAACAGTCTTACCAACAAATCTATCAAAATACAACACAATTGTACCAAACAGGTACAAGACCAATTGCTCCAAATAATATCATGTGTAATATTCCTGTACATCCTGATGTGGAGTTCAAAAAATTGCCTTTTTATGACCATATAGCTGTACTCATCAAGCCATCAGCATTAATGCCAAAATCAAATGCACGAAAGCAAGAGCATAGTTTCTACTTCCATCTTACACCTCAACAAGCATTAGATATTGCCCTCTCTCGAGAGGAATGCATTAATGGCATGTCTGAGTATTTTAAACAGGTACAAATGCGTTTCTGTTTGATGGAGACTACCTGCCAGCAAGAAGATTTTTTCCCACCTGAACTGGTGGTCAAAGTTAATAATAAATGTGTTGCTCTGCCAGTAGGTTATTCGTTGATATTATATATAATTCTATTGAAATTGTATAATTATGAATGAGAATTTTTTTTAGAATCCTGCGCCTGCTAAACAACAAGGTGTCTCGCCAAAACGACCACCAAGGCCTTTGAATATAACACAGCTAATCAAACTAACACCAACGTCGCCGAATATTATTCATGTTGAATGGTTACACGAATTCGGCAGGGGTTACGCGATTGCTGTCACCGTTGTGCATAAGAAAACATCAGCGGAGTTGTTGACAAGGATGAAATTACGAGGAGCGAAACATAGTGATATTACAAGAGGAATGAGTAAGTTGAATACATGTATATTTTGATTATTTACTCATAACCATTAACATTTCGTGACTTATTGCTATTTCTTTCGTAGTTAAAGAGAAATTAAGAGAGGACGCTGACAATGAAATAGCTACCACTTCGTTGCGCGTTTCTTTGATATGTCCTTTGGGTAGAATGAGAATGACGAATCCATGTCGAGCGAAAACTTGCACACATTTACAGTGCTTTGATGCGTCTTTATATCTGCAGATGAATGAACGTAAACCTTCATGGCTCTGCCCCGTTTGTGATAAACCTACATCATTTGAAGATATTTACATTGACGGGTAATAATCATTCGAACATTAATTTTACTTTTTTTATAAGCTTAAGGTGAACCCACATCTAGCGCAATGGTAAAGCTTGTTTTGCGGGTTATGTGGGGCTGCTATTTTATTACTTATTCGCTTGCCCCAAGCCACGTTTGCACACTAGTCGTCTAGTTTTTACTGAAAAACAGCTAGCGGTATCCTGTTGCGCTGTGTGTCTACTGAGCCGAGCAGGCGCGCGTCGCAACAGGACACCGCTAGCAACCTGGCAGTTTTTCGGTGGAAGCTGGACAACTAGTGTGCAAATGTGGCTTGAGGCAAGCAAATAGGTAATAGAATAGCTACCACGCACAACCCGCAAAACAAGCTTTGCCGTAGCGCTAGATGTGGGGCCATCTTAATACGCACTGGGATTCTTTGTTCGGATTCTTAGTCGCGCGAGCAACGTTTGGGATTCATTTCTAGCATCCGCGACGCTCCGCAACAATGAATCTTGCATCTCGCATGATGCGTTTTAGTATTTTTTGATTCCCATCCGTTGAATCAGTGCGTATGTGAATCTTAATCGAAGTACACCTCTCTTTCATTTTCGTCAATAGGAGAGTTTTTCGATTTTTGTTCGGACATTTCCCCCACAAATTCATAACTTTATTTCTAACGTTTCCGATTGCAAATTTAATCAACTTTTTGATTTTTATTTTTTGTTTTTCACTTGTTTTAATAGTTTCGGAGATATGCGCTTAAATTAGCTATAAAATATAAATCTCAAAAAATAGTTTGGCTCTGCTTAAGACGATCAGATTCAAACTAGATACGTACACGATTTCCAGAGCGACAATGTTGCGGAGCAAACAGTCTGTGAATTATTTATATTATTACCTACAGATATTTCCAAATGGTATTAAATGCACCTGAAGTAAGCACCAATATTCAAGAGATCCAACTTAACAAAGATGGTTCTTGGAGTGTTCAAAATGAAAGCAAACATAAACCAGTTGCTAAACCTGTACAATTATCAACAACTATTGATGATTGCGTAGAAATTATTGATGATGGTAAGCTCTAATTAATATAAATATATATTAGAATAGCTTCTACACCTTGATAATTAATAATTTTGCCAGAAGATCTCCCGAAATGCAGCAACTCTACACCATCAACGAAAAACATAATCGAACTGAAACAAGAAAGTACTGAAACCCAATCAAAACCACCACCAGTATTGAATAAATCTGTCGTCGACTTAACACTTTCTGACTCGGAAGATGACCAACCACTTTCTAAGATTCGAGCTATGATAAGACAAGGTTCAACAAGTCCAATTTCAGGTTAGTTATTAATCAATTTAATATTAAAAATTATGATTTTTGGAATATTTTCAGATACAAGTTTAAATCTGTCTGATGAAACACCAGCGACTCCTACTCATCCTCTATCAACCAGACTTGCTGGGAGTCCTGTATGTATTATCTCATTGGATAGTCCGACACCACCGACGTCTCCAGCATTAAATCTTCAAGTTGATACTGAATCTACTCAACCAGTACCAGCTTCCAGTGTGACTTCAAATAGTGCGACAGGGAATAGCACAATGTCGCCAGTATCGAGCCCTTCGATGCCTTTACTCGATGCTGAATGCGACGCTACCCTATCACCTGATACGAACGATTTCTACTGATTACAAAAGTGTGACAAGACTTACCCTCTTTTTTTTTATTTTGATACTATTTCTTAAGTTAATTTAATAGTGATGACTATGTTTTAACGTATTACTTCTACATTTGAATGTATGTTTTTGTCAAAATATGTCAATGCCAATCGACTATTATCTTCAATTTGTAACAAGTTGAATATTGTAAAATCTTGATACTGATTTTTTTTATCATAAGAACAATTATAACAGCAAATTAGATATTGCATTTTTGTTTAAATTCATTGGATTCATTATAATTTCTAGTGTCTTTTTTTTGCATACATGTTTTAATAAACTATAAAATTGACTTACATCAAGCTTCCGTTTTAACTGCTCAGTCTCAGTTTTCATCTCTTTCTTCATTCGTGTGATAGTATTCACATGTCGACGCTGCATCCTCCAAGCTATTTGCTCCTTTTGGTTAGCCAAACATTCCAAGAATCTTTAAAATCATGAAACATCACAAATTATTCAATTGTAAGTATATTTTTGAAGATCATATCACTTTTTCACGACGAATGGTGGATATTTCGTGTGTAAAATATCCAAATTTTTCTTTTCAGGCGGCCGGTTTATACAATGCTCCCACATTGCGGCAGGCATCTCGTATCTTTCCTCCTCGGCGATTGCAGAAGTTTCGAAGAAAGATGCTCCCAATTCTGCCCCGACCGTATCCAAGACTTCCTCCACATTTTTAGTCTTGCGCTTTCTAATATCAGTGAGCTCATAAAGCGTAAGTAGCAGTTCAACCCTTAAATCTTTCGGATTCAAAGCTTCATATTCTTCATACTGACCCTTCTTCTTTAAATCTTTCACTAGTTGTTTAATAAGTCCATTAACATCCACATTATCTTCTTGCTTTATTTTGCCTAAGTAAGTATACAATAAGCATCAATGTAAAAAATATGTGTAACTTAAATTCTTATTCTATTACCTTCCAATTCATCAGCAATATTTTGCAAAAGAACTTCATAGAAAGTGATAATGCGTTGTCGTTCTTCAGGATCCTTACGACGTTCCAAAATTGCTTCAACTTCCGTAACTGGTGGTACATGTTCTTTGAATTTCTCTTCTAAGACATTTTCAAACATGCTAAAACGTTTTAAACAACTCAATTCATGAGTGTTTCAAATTTTGATTTTGTACTTACCCTTCACCACCACCTATCCACATAGGTTCATCAGAAGTGCTAATAGCCACATAGGCAAAGGCACCTTGACCTCCTGGTAATGCTCTTGTAGCAACATAAGTTCTGCCATCTGCTCGAGCATCAGAATCATCTGCTGTTGGAGTATCAACAACATCTTTGACCCAATTAGGTGTCTTAATTTCAGTGGATAAAATTGGAAAGTACTTAGGTGCTTCTTCATAGGACACATTATCTGGGTTTAGTAAAAAGGGACCGCTCATTTGTCCATCTTGTATTTGAATCAGCAAGTTTGAGAGGAATATATTCCTATTGCGTTTCTGTTTGACTGTGGTACACAGCTCACCGCAAAGTTTCTGAAGCCATTGCTATCAAATTGTAATGCAAAATGATAAAATTTATTACAGTAATGAATGTTGATTGATTTGTGTGGTACCTTTACTCTAGGTAAATCGCATTCTTTAACTTTTTCTGAATAACTTCTTGTGAAGCCTAAATAAAAAAGAAAATCTTCATCCAGTTTGCCTTCCACCTCCATTGTGTTTTCTCTGATATTTTATTTATTAATTGAGATTACATCAATTTGTGCTAAAGGTGTGCATTGTTCAATAATTTCAAAGTAAGATACTATTTACATTTTATAAGAGGTTCACATTTATTACTGACACTCATGAAATATGATTACATCAATCAACGTTGTAATAATTGAAATATTGACGTTCCTAGATTTCGGTTAGCTTGATTTAATTTAATTTACTTCTATACATTTGTTTGGAAGGTTAAATACAGTATCAAACGCCGTAGGGCTCAAAATAAACATTAGGCAACGAGATTACCTTCGGTAGAGACAACCAAACCCATCAAATCACTTGAAGAGTAGGCCTTTGGCCTGAGTAAGATCTTCAAGTCAGACATTCCTATATGCGTAAAGAAGGTATTCTTGTGTATCCTACCAGTGCTTACCTACGGAGCAGAAACACGCACCCTCTTTAAAAAGACTACTAACAAAATAATTATCTTACAGAGGAAAATAGAATGATCTATTTTAGGTATCTCTTGAGTTACAGACGCGGTTACTAGAATAGCAACCTTAAAATGGAACTGGGCCGGCCATGTTGCGCGACTTTTGGACAACCGTTGGACGAAGAGAATCCTGGATTGGGGGCCATGCGCCTAGAAATAGGGGACGCCTACCAACTAGATATCAAACTAGTATTACTAAAGTAGATTGAGGCAGAAGATTTAAACTCAACAGTAAACAAATTTGATGACATATTATATATATAGATAGATAGATAACAGACTTCTCAAGGAGTTCAGAGTTACTTTCATAATCCTTGGTGCCTAAACTAAAGGATGAACATAACATTTATCAATTTTTTCCTTGTTTTCTACTATTCATTTACTTTTAACACCCAAAGTAATTATCTCAAAAGAACATATTTTACAGTGTTAGAACAGAGATTAAATTCTTTTGAAGATAGAGTCTAGGATAACTTTCTAAATTCATGGCAACAATTTCTAAATTAGAGCTAAACATAACATTTATGAAATTTCTCTGTTCTTCACATGCAAATGCTTATAACTCCAAAACTAGTTTTTACACAAGGACCTATTATACGTCGTTAGGATGGCCATTACATTATTTTATAGTCAGAGTCGAAATTGATTCTACTTACTTATGAAAAAGGGGCGAGATTTGAAGCTAAATCTAACCTTGTCTAAATTTCTTTCTATTAACAATCAAACGCCTAGAATTAGTACACAAGTTATCCTACAAGAACCTATTATATGTACGTCATCGTTAGAAAGGCTATTAGTCTCTTAATGCGTTCAGAATGACTCTTTGAATCTACGGAAAAGGAGACTAATCAAGGGTTAAACAAAATTGTCCGAAAAGAATTTTTTAAAGGCCATTAAATTCTCATCAAAGTCATAGGAAAATCTCCTATCCTTCTCGAAAAAGTCCAAATAAGAGACAAAACATATATTGTTCTAAATTTTCTCTTGTTTTTCATGATTATTGCTCAAAGCTCCTTATCTAATAGTCGCACAAAAATATATTATACATTATTAGAAATCCCATTAAATTCTCTTAAAGGTAGACTCCAGGAAGACCCTCACAATCTT
>JARJDU010027708.1:0-12370 GCA_030264695.1 Lissagria laeviuscula | reverse complement strand
TGACGAAAAATGCTTGACTTGACTTAACTTGATTTCAATAATAAATTCCCAAACTAATATGATCTTGACATTGCTAGTTCCATTGTTATAACATAATAACAATCCAAAATTTTCACCTTGGTTTCACACCAGTCTAAAACGATATATAATTCGAAAATTGTGATACCTAATAATTAGCAATTCATCGTTCAAGAAAGCAGCAATTAAAGCATAATTAATTTCTTGTCTTCCACCAAAAAAGTTATTCATCCAACCATAGATCTATAGCATAACATTACTCAACCTTTTTGGTATTCCACTCAAAATAACATTATGTTAACTTAGTTAACTTCGAGTTACGAAACACAATATCAACATATTTCAGACCGAAAACACTAATTATAATTAACATAGATTTGTACTATAGAAAAAAATGGTATAGATATTTTATCTTGGTTTCACTTCCACTTATACTGAACTCAACTTAAGTTGCTTTTGAGCTATATTATGTTAATTTTATGATAGATGCACTATGAGATCTATTTCTAAAATATAATAAAATGCAATTCAAATTTCGACAAGATTAAATTAGTACTGAGTGCTAATGTACAGCAATACAAAAATTTCAGGTTGTTTAAAGAAGTCATCATCCATGTAGTCTTAAGTTTTGAATTTGAGTATGGGCGACCACGCATTTAATAATAACGTTGGACGAGTAATATATAATGTTAGGTTTACGGAATGTTACTAAGTCGACGATATTATGAATTTTTAATTACGTTATTAAAATGGGTGTAGTCTAATAACGTCTAATTAGAATTGTGAAGTTGCAAAGTGAGATTATTCGAGGCGATAAATGGGAAGTTCTATAGTAATACATTTTAATTTGTTAATACATAAATTATAAATATCTGACATAGAATGCATTTTAAATTTAAAATATAAAATATTTTATATATCAAATATTTAAATTGATCTATTAACCTTAAAATAAACATAAATAAAATAAAATTCTTCCTTAACTGCAGACAACATTATCCTACACTCAACGATAAATTTATATCGACGTTAATATAATGTACGACTAATTACGCATAATCGTCATAGCGTCGCGGTAATTAGGATCCTTATCTACCTCATTATAATTTTCATGTAGTTTATATCTTGTTTTGCAATTATTGTTGTTGTATTTGTTTTTAGTTCTTTTTTTATATTATATGTATAATTGCATTAAAATATACAAAAACAAAAACAACAGCGAATTATATGAAAGCATCCTCACGATAACTAGATTTTAATATTGGAACGCAATGAGATCGTCAGATTGCACGGAGAGAAGGCGCGTCACGCTAGAAAAGCGACATTAGAGTCAGCATGCTTACGGTGCACACGGAGAAGAAGAAAAATGTACGTCATAAGTTATTGTCACGACGACGACGGTATCGTACTGGAAAATGAAAGTTTTCCTTCTCATTTTATCGCACACTCATCGGCGCAGATCGTGTGAGTGCGCCGGGCACTTTTTTATTTTTCGGTAACTTGATGAATGCCGCGCGCGTTGTTATGTTTTGCATAAATAAATATTATAGTTGCGGAGCAGAGTGCACAATAGCGTCAGGGCATCCTCTAAACGCCATGTACGGACTGACGGTACATTAATAACAATGCTAGTCTTATAGGTACTTTATTGTTAGTATATGCTGCTTATCATTGTTTGACTTGTTTCAATATAATTCAATTTTCAAAAGGTATTAGGTACATCCAAAGAAAATTTGATCATGGTAGAAATAAATTATGTGCAATGTAAAATATATCGTGTTGTTATTTATTAACAAACAATTAAATAGTCATTAATATGAATCGCGTTTATACTACACCTCAGTGCGTTCTTTTTGCTGTATTTCTTTCGTTTTACTTTATTTTCGTGTTCATCAACAAGAACTACAGGAATTAGCGTTTCTCTTTCGTTCACTTCCTCCCGCAGGTTGCAACTTTTTGAGCTGTGCCGCGTTGTTCGGTTCGTAGAGCGTTTATTCATTCTTCTGGGCGTTATAAACTGTTAATGCACACATCGCGTGTACGCCATATTTTTCATAAGCAATGCTCAACTCATAATAAATAAAAGAATCTCGTGCATTTTGTTTCAATCCACATATACAAAGGTCTCACAAGTTATATAGATCCATATGAAATATCATTGTCAGTGCTTCTACAAAGATAAAACAATATTTGCAATAATGATAGATATTGTTGTTTTTGTATTAATCATAGTTTACTTAAAAACTAGTTTTTATATCGAAAACTAAAACTCTGAGAATTTAAGAAATTCCCATGGAAGTGCGTGACTTTTGACACTTAAAAATAACCACGTTTGATGTATAAATGTATAAGGATCGCTTTAAAACACATAAAGTTATTAAAAGGCTGTTAGATTGCGACAAACGCATAGATTGCGATTTAATATGAAATGAAAATAGTTGCCTTAATGTCTAAATTATCGTGTTCACATAGTTCTATCTTCCAAGCCACTTCCTGATTTAAAACAAAATTCAAAACAAAATTTTAATGAAAATTCAATGTAAACCAATAATATTTATGAATAAATTATTAATAAACAAGATTTCCATCCAAGTTATGATTTATGGTGATCCCATAAAATTCACTTGCTAAAAGGGGTCGTTTTGTAGTGGCGTTGTTGGTGACTGGCAACGATGATTCCCGTGTTGTTAAGACGACCCTCGAAGCCCTCTTCCCTAGTAGTATAGTTGGTCGTCTCTAGCGCCGCTAGCAAGATTTATATCGGCACTTTGGGTGCGTAAATACGAGTACACTCGTCGAAAACCAACAACCAACATACCACATACTACAGCCACTTTTGTCTCTACATATAATATAAGCCTATATATAGTGAGCCTATACCATAGTATAAACCCACCGACCCGACAAGTATGGTGTCATCAGAAGACCCTTCCTCGAATGTTTTATTGCCTATTAATCGACTATTAACTTAATTATCTTTTAATTCGTCATATGTTATATGTCTGATATGTATTCCGTGCATCCGCTTTTGAATATTTATAGAGGTAGTAGCTAGATAAACCAAAAGAGGAGAAGATTTTGGTTATCCTTGCTGACGAGGCAAAGTTGCGGCTTGACGAGCTTGGCTCTGATTGGTTTTTAAATTGATGGCAGTGCTCCCTACCTGTAATGACCACGGGCGTGGCAGTTACATCATTTACGCTGACCAACCGAACCGGACTTGTTTTCTCTTGCGGCTTTGCACGTCGTTTACCTGAAACACCAAATCTCTCTCTGACGTCAGTCAGAATTACTATACCAACGAGAAATTAATTATCTTTGGTATTTTTTGTTCATATATTTTGTTTATAATTTAAATAGGTTTTAAGACTAACTTGTATTATGCTAACTAAAAGTCAACTTTAGTACATAGTTTTGGTTGACCAGTAACAAGTAACGCGACCTAAACAACAACAACAACAACCAAGGATAATTACATTTTGATTACTAGTCGGAAGGTTTTTCTTTGGTGTTATTAGTCATACGGTTAATACACGTCGCATGCGTTAGTTACATACATGTGAAAGCATTCACTAAATATTCACGTGTAATAAGTACATACCTATATATTAAATGAATTGCTAAATGAAGCAAACAATGGGGTCATGCCAAAGTCTCGAATTTACCAAAATGTTAGTTACTTGTCGCAATTCTTGCTTAATAACTTAATATCGATGTGGGAATATAATTACCCAATTTTGTCCATATTTGTACTCATTAAACCTAAAAATAAAAAATAAAAATAATGGTATAAATCTTATTGAGAGATATCATCATCATTATTAGTACTTGGGCACTGCTGCATATGCTAATGCCTTACTTAATAAATATATAACTTTAAGAGTTGGTTAAAGTTATTCAAAGGCCGTAGAAATTGTGCATTGTTCCGCCTAAAACGTCAGCCGAATGAATTCCAAATTAGATACCCACACGATTAATGTGTATCATGTGGACCTGTCAGTCCAACATTAAGACTTCAAAAACCCGACCCGCGCTCACCCACCCTTGCGCTTGAATGCAATGCAATGAACCATTTTCTTATTCGGACTTCATGCCGTTTGCCCAATCACTCACAGCTTTTGAAGTGCCTCTAGCTCTTCTCAATATTAATAGCTCGCGACCAGTGACGTTTGATGGTTGATCACCTTGATCATCTGGCCAACGCCAGGCGGTAGCAATTTTTCATTCTCTTGCTCGCATAAGTATATAAATAAGAAGAATACACAATAAAACTCTCTCGAAGGTGGAGGCTCAGATGATGGATGCATCCATGCTTTGATTTGTTTCGTGTTATAATGAAGACAAAACGCCATAAGCAAGGATTACTAATTACTCTTGCTGGAATCGATCACCATTTGTCTACTCTTAGCCGGAGTGAGTATACTAGAGATCCGAATGGAAAATTCATTGTTGCTTGGGCTAGCTAACGGGTATTGGAATATTTTGACACGGATGGCGCTGCTGCCCGCAATAGACGTTTTCGTAATCATCTATGCCATTGGTTTACTGAATGGGTAATGAATGTTCCGCGGATTCCGTCCTGCTGCCATATAGGACCATCTAACTGAAAGCGCTCCTGTGTGAGCTTTCACAGTCCTACGCAGCAAATCCCAAATTTTAAAACCACTCAATCTATGGTCAAAATCAATCAGATATTGCCAACAAGAACATTTTACCAGTTTTTCGAGCATTAAGGATATTTGGATATTATGATCCTTGTGTGATATTAGTAGGATATGCCTTAGAAGGAATAAACAATTGCAAATGTTTTGGAAAGATCCGTAGCTGCCGCAGCGGGTACCCAGAAACTGTACAAAGAGGACATTTGTATTTGTCTACCGCCGAGTTTATGTAATTTCCTATAGAGTTTCGTCTCCGCGCGAGACGTGGCGTTCCAGCGTGCTCGCCGTTCGTGCTCCGTAACCCCCTCGGAGCGTCGCAACCAGGAGGTGCGTTTAGACTGTGCTCGGATTAGAAAGGTCCGCCATCGTTGAAGTCACCGTCGTTGCTAGCAACGACAAAAGCTTTTATGCCGTGCGGCGCGAGCGCCCCGGCATCGCATCCAATTCCAAGCGGGGCCGCCGCGCCATGGCAGTGACGGATCGAAGGAGATTTGTCATCCTCGATGTGCCGGGGCAGCAGCAGCGCGTTTGCTGCCCCTTTTCTGCCCTGCGCATCCCCCGACGGAACAGAGCATCTCCTGCCGTTGCCAAAACTGTGTGCTTCTTCTCCGTTCGGTCTGATGAGCGAGAACCTCTCCCTTTAGGGACGATGCGATGTGGGTCCGTACCAATGATAATATACACAATGGCGACACTCGCATGTCGCACCCTATATGCCCATGCGGAAAAACAAATATTGGATATTTTTTATCTTCCTTTTCGGCCGGCATGTAATCGCTGATTAATCGAGAGAGCATTACTCATGGATCGTGCTTCTCGTACAGAGAGAAATGATCAATACAGGAGTTTGGAGTTACCTAGGTCTTCGAAGTAATGAGGTGGCTAATGATGAATCCGTTGCGACACTTCTTCATCTTTCTCACAAACTTCTCTGGAAACGGAATATTAATGTTACTGGCTCGTTTTGGTTTAGTTTAATTTATTAAATTGGTGTGTTTCATGTGCTTACGTTTTTGGTGAGATTCTGCTGCAGTTGTTGTCTTTTTTGGTTCTCGCCAGTTCGTTCCTTGTTGTTCATTAATTTCGTTCATTTACTGCCGTGTCGCTGCTACTGTTGTTGACACTTCGGGGCACAAGAAATCCATGAAATTAATGTCCGTCCGGCAATCTCTGTCAATAACAAATCGATACGGCACTTAATAACATACAAAAGCAATTAAATAAAATTAACTTTAATCAATGGCAGGTTGCAGTGCACTCGGCCATTCATATAAATAAAATTGAATAAAAATACAGCTTCAATAAAATTTTAGTTTTCTAATATAAAAATAACAAAGAAATGCTCTATTTTAATGCGTTAATAATAGATTTTATTATAAACAAATTTAGAAGCTTGGTGTTGTTTGTTGGTAACTATAGTAACGTATGAGCCCAGAGTCGATGAAACGAATGGTCATTACTCGCTGTCGTTTTTGTCTCGATATCCGTTGCATCAAGCGTTGCCGACGATCGCTAATGAAGTAGCAAATACCCGAACCCAATACCAAGCGGTCAGCGATGATAATGAATGCTCGTTGCTCGCGAGAATCCAGCATGTTGCGTGATCCATGCGCACGCGAGAAGATCTAAAACAAAGAAGAAACAGTGGTAATTTCTACTGAAGATCATCATCTCTGCAGGGTCATAATAACCACAGCCAATAATCTACAGTTAATAATCAAACAACCTTAAAATCGACAATTGTCATAACTTCTTCGATTAAACCGAAACTCTTGATTTCTATGCAACAATCGGTATAAAGAGAAGAAATATATAACATATATACCTGCATTAAGCTCAACACAGAGTATGGCTACCATGATCAAGTCCGCAGCATACGGAATCCATCTTATTAATTAGTCCATTTTGGTTGCATCCAGCAGCCCGACTCGCCGTTCATCCATGAAACGTGCTGCACTCATATCTTCATATCTGCGCCTCTTTCTTTTGAGCTTTCAGCATACGACTCCATTCCTCACACGCCATCCGGCTGCGCTCGTCTTGATTGCTTCTGGCCGAGCTGAGCCAGTATTAATGCATTCAATTTCCAAACGACTTCTGTTTGTTCTTCATTATTACGTATGCAAAAGATACGACTGAGTATCATTGGCTTGCCGCATCAACATCAACTGCTCCTGTGCACCTACGAAAAGTATGCGTTTTTAAGTATACTTGTATCTAAAGACACCTTATTTATATCTAAAGACCTTACTTAGAGAGAGAGACTATAAGTAGGTATGCAAAATTGCAATTTAATGTCATCAAAACAACATAAAATGCATGCAACGAAAAGAAAATAAAAACTACGTTAAACATCTGCATATTATCCAGGATTGTATGAGAATGAGAAAGAACTGCGCAGTACACTTAATGCATGCGGATGCTTATTAACATCATATATAAGTACAATACAGTGAAAGAAATAATACTTGCGATGCAGAAGAGGAGGATAAGAGGATAGTAGAGACAACTGGATCCGGCTACTGTTTGCATTTGTGTAATTTTCAATTTAGTAACTTTTGCAATTTTGCCAACGTCGCGTGTGTATCTTGATGCTAGCAAGAAGTTACACTGCAGATGGATGCAGTTGCAACCGTCACAGTACATTACTTTTTATGAGATTAGGCATGCAACCTACCGACAAGTACAATGAGAAATGCACTGCAATGCAAGAAATCCACAGCTTTATCAGGAAACAATAATAATTACTACTGGCTTTAACGTAACTTCTGTTCTCATATTACAGAACAAAGATAGACAAATCTAATATTTAGTGAGACATCATGTCAAAAATTTGTTGAAACCGTGAATGTTGTACTATTTACGAAATATAGTGATAAAGTGAAAAAAAGCTTATTGAAATCAATTACATATTATTGTTTTGTCCTGTTTAATGAGCATATAATAATGAAAAATCCCCGAAGAGATAAACGCCAACATTACATAATTAAATAAATCCATGATTAATGTAGCAATCAAATAGATGATTCGGCGCTTAATTAAATGGATATTTAATTGAATATAGGTAGGCACAATGTGCTGGTACTATTTTTTATCATAACATGTTTACACATAATTTCTCTAAGTGCTACTAATAAATTATGCCATGCCCAGTTTCTCCTACTGTAGGAATTTTTTTTTTCAAATATTGTTAGAATGCTTATAAAAATAGGTATATATTTTTTAAATTTAGAATATAATTTTAAAAGCTTCGAAACACAAGATAAAATAAAATAATGAAAAAGAAACCGAAAACACTAAAATGAAGAAAAAGAGAAGAAGGAAAGAAGAAAAATTGCGCATTTGTTTTGAGGCGGCGCGGTCTGCTTTGATTAACTACCCTTCGTCTTTACTTTCTCAGTTCTCCTCGTTTTCTTTTTTTTTTTTATACTTCGTATTAAATGTTAGCAAATTCTATCACTTTTACTAAATTTAGAAAAATTCCAACAGACTGAAAATTGTTAAAAGAAGTAAGTTGCGACTATGTGAAATTTGCATGTTACGTGCTATTTACTATTGGCCATTCACGGAGCTTATTCAAATGACGCGGAAAGAATCTAATGTATGCGGCAACACCTTTACACACATTATTCAACCATCGTCAAGAATTGCACACCTAATCCATACCAACATTCAGCTTGTTCAAACCTCAATCTTATTATTCCGCTTCGACTTAAAAATTTTAAGCATAGGTGCAATGCATTAAGTCGTTAGTCTTTCCAGCTTCAAGTTAACAATTTCATTTTTATCTAAATAATATACAAATGAAGAGTAAGAACAAAACGCCAAATGCAAAGCTTTAGATTCACGCTGTATAATCTATAACAGTGTATAGTATGGCCGCGGTGCTTCGCACATTGAATACGTCGTTAATTTAATTCGTTTGCAACCGTACCGCGCGAGGATAATAGTTTCGCCGATTGCGCGTTACGCGTACATGCGTCCGCCAACAATGCTGTCATTAACGGTGGACATAAAATCGATGCGGACGCAGTGGATAATCTACGTGTATCGAAAATAGCGTTCGAATGCCAAGTTGCATAATAAAAAGTCGTAAAAAATATCGAAATGAAATAAACAGAAAATTAAATCAAATCGTTTCAAGGAGCTACAATTTTATTTATTGCTATGCAAATATTGATTGAATGAATGTATCATGACGACGTTTGTTATTGATTGATTAAATTATTGTTATAAAAATAAAATTTAACGCTTATAGAAAATTCTCTCTTTGTGCACTCGGCAAAATAGGTACGCAATAAATTATTTAAATAGTGAATAATTTTATTTTTGTTTGGGAAGGCTAACAAGTAAAAATTTATAAATTTGACCTAATTCCTCATGTTTTAAACAATTTCAAAGGTGATAAACTTTATGAAGATATGTTGAACAATCTGATTCAAGATTTCCCAAACAGCCTGTAGGCGTCTTTCTTGCTATACTAGATATGTGTATGCGTGCGACCATTCAGGGTACTTAATGGCCGCTCTCGGGTATAACAGTGATGGCTTTTTAATAGTACCTACGCTTATTAAGCTTCCACATGAGAGACTCATGTTTTTTCCTCTCGTTCCTTCAAAATCGCTCTTCTCACTCTCTCTCTTTCTCTCTTCACATATTTCTTATTTTTTCGTGCCCACAGTTTTGCCATTTCTTTTATTTTTACTTTTTTATAATTTTTTCTTATTTTCCAACAACGATGGTAGCCAACCTTTCTAAAACACAGCTCGCGAAGAAACTTTCTGAGAGGTCACAACAAAATGGAAAATCGCGTGTCGCGCCAACACGAACATCTTTTACCAGCACGAACGTGGTTACCAACACGGCAATGCATTATCAGAGAATACCTATTAAAATGCAATCAATACCAGTAATTATTATTTGCGTATGTATATCATCTAGGTTAGCTTCCAATGTTGTTTTTTGATCATCACAAAATCCTAATCCAAATCATTAATCTTAACGGTGTGCAGGTAGGTGTAAATTCTGTTCGAGAAACTCCACCTTCATAATTTTTCAACCAATTGTCCATTGAGTATCGTGACATCTTTGACGTATGAATACTCATAGAGTAATCACTCAAACCAGACAGGTAAGTCGTTCGCATCGTTTTTCTTCTTGAAAGACATCAGTCTTCCATTATGTGTCTGGTCTCTTGCGCACTGAAGTTGTTGTACTTACATGCAGTAGAAAAAAGGTACAATTTTTCCTTTTTATGTTTGGTGTGGTGTAGTTTTCTATAGTAAGTTGACTTAAGTCTAGGTCTGGGCATGGCTAAGTAATTGTTGCGCATTTTAGGAAGTAACCTAGCCTAAGGGAAAATACTCAGTAGTTGGCGAGGTGGCAAAACATCGATGATCATTCTTTATTTAATTGTATAGGCTACATACCTTACTTAAGTTGATGGAATTGGTGGTATCAGGTAGCAGCATGTTCTCGTATGCTAGTAGTTCCAAACATTAAAAACTTGGAGATGTCTTCATCAATTGTATTTTTTTGGGTTGTCATAGATCATAGGAAGATACATCCACAAATGGAATGATTGAATTTTAATCAATTAGATAACTTCTTTAAGTCTTTTTACCTTGATCATGTGAAGATATAGGTATCTGCTTTAAATATGCAAATGTGACTCTCTCGAAAAGGAATCCGTTGTCAGTGTGTAAACTGTGCGTACGCGTATATTAGGGGGTTATGTCTCAATGGTGTTTATACGGGTCTGTTTTCCAGCAGTTTATCACTTACTTGTTCTCACTTGACGTCCGATTAATATTATAGCATGCATACACTCATACTCACACTTTTCACCCATGTCGTCCTGGTCAAAGTTGATTCCAGCGCTTACATGACTTAAGGTATCTTCCAACTCCAAAGAAATCAAGAGTTTTATTAGATTGACAGAATTCTTTGTATCTAATATAATTATTCTATGTTTCTATGTTCTTGTGAAGACATAGTAAGTGTTGACATTGGATGAAGGTTTCCCAATGAAAATCTACATCTTAGTTCTCGTGTAACGTCGTAATAGAAAAGGGGTAGATTTATCTCCGGCGTTCTGGTGTTTACTTCGAGAGTCTAAGAGTGAACATGAGATAAGCTATAACGTCTTCATCGTCCTCATCATCATCATCAACGTCTCAATGTCCTGATCCTTAGCTGTGTGCTTGGTATATGGTAGCATTCTATGTCTGTAATGGTGTTGACGATATTTAATTATTTAATGATTTCTTAGAAGTAATTAAATATTTCTGTTATCTATACTTGAATTAGTGATTATAAAATTATATAAATATCGTAAGATTTTCTGTGTGGATATTTTCTTTCTTATGGAGCCAGCTAGCTAACTAATTAAGTCATTAATCACTCCAAGTACTGCGCGTAACGTCCAACGTCTTTTGTGTTCATTTTATTTCGCAAATATTTAATCTTCCGCTGCGGATGTACTTTAATCTTCCTATGAATATTAAACATTGATAGGCAATTTCTTCCTAAGGCATTTAGGTATAGTTGGTGGCTATTAAAGTACTTTATAGTTTACTTAAGTTTAAACATCAGTTAGTTATACGTGTGCAATGAATACTTGCTTGCATAAGATAAGTCGCTTTCAATGGGTCTTGCTTTGGTCATAGACTGCTCATAGCTACTAGTTGTTAGATTTATAAGTAGGATTAATCAATCATTTTGTATAAGTAAGAGCTGTTTGGATTTTGTATATGGAAAAATTCGTGGGTAATTGAAAAATGCGCAGTTAAAATTTAAAAAAAAAATTGAACTCTACAGTTTTCTTTTATGTTTCAGGTGGATTGTACCTACTGCGCAGGACTAGAAACTGAGCTCCACTGAACTCATTCATATTTGGATTATATTATTCTAATGTTTTCTTAATTATAATAGTTCCGGTAGTGATAATATTAATATCTCTATTAATTTACAATGGTTTAAACACAACATAAAAAACACATTATATAACAACCGAAAAAGTGTCCATTAAACAGCATAAAATTACAAAAATTACAAATTACTTCCTCACATACATAATATTATATTACTTCCTTCAGTTTAGAAAAGATTACAAACTGGAAAAAAATATTCACAGAACTTCAACAAAAAAATACAATGCCGAGTGATATATAAAGTGTTACAACTTAATTCATATATTAATACTAATGAATAACAATGTAAATAGTGTAAAATAATATAATGCAATGTAAAGTGTAATGCGATGCAATTAATAACATCACATAGGTACCGGCCAGGTCTGGCTTCAAATAAACGTAATTATAAACATCGTATATGAATACATACACATCATGACAATGCCATATGCTTTTTTCTGTTGTACAAACAGTTTTCTTCGTCTGAAGCATACTTTACAAAGTTATTTCATTTGTATTTGTGTCGAACATATATTACGTTTGCACAGAAGAAGATGCCGACTAGATATGATACAAAGCTCATCATGCATTTACACAAATAGAAACAAAACTAATACACAACAAAAATGTAAATTCTAAAAAGCAACAACAACTAGATAATAAAACGAATGGAACTAAAGTGTATATATAGAGAATATGTGAAATTGTCTTGAAGACGAGTAAAAGGAACCGCATTGCAATGTAAGAGGCGTTTAGATTAGGACGAATCATTAATTT
>JARJDU010027703.1:0-13412 GCA_030264695.1 Lissagria laeviuscula | reverse complement strand
TAGACTTGGGTCACCCTCAGAGTCATACAAACCTGAATATCTATCAACTTCATAGGTATAACTTCCTTCCGATCATACCATATCCCATGATCAAACCACATGCGCAATAGTTCTATAGGAGGTTGCGCACCATAAGTCTCCTTAAGTGGCATACTAACATCATCCACGAAGATGACACTCTGTTTACCAATAGGAGGCCCAAAAACACCCTTTCTTCGTTTATCTAGTTTACTCATAATGATATCCTGAGTCTGATTGGCAGACGTCTGTGCCGAAAAATTGATGAACAGTGGAACAAACAGGGATTTATCACTTTTCTTTAGAAGATAATCTATTACATACACAGACTTCCCAGTCCCTGTAGGACCCACTATCATAATAGACTTCTTATGCGTCACTAACATCTTCAACACTGCAATATTCCTAATGGTCTCAACAGTAGGTACAATCACTTGATTCACAGGCATGTCTCTAGGTATAGGAGGTTCTAGTAGCAATTCATCAATCCAATAGGTCCATTTACCTTTCCCTTCTTTAGTGAACCTGTAGTCAAACACATTGTTTTGTAATGGTAATCCAAAAATATAGGGCTTTTCCACTTTGGGAATCTCAAAGGGTATGTCAAACTCCTTAATTAGTTCTGCAGGAAAGTCCTTTTCCAATAGTCCTCGAAACATGATATTGAACCTGGGTCGGGATGCACTATCCAAAGTCCCACCAATACCCCAAATGCACGAGAAAAAGAAGATGCCTTCAAGTTGCGCGCGCATGTCCAAATCCGAAATAGTTTCTAGATACCTTTCATCAGCAAAATCATCAAGGAAAGTATCATACAAATTCATAGCGGATCTCATCAGATTGGATTCGGAAGTCGGTGCCATTTCCTTCATCCCGGGACCTTTTCGTACGAACCAGAGAAGTGGAGGGCACATGCGAAAGAATAAACTCTTGATGACGTTCTTATTAAAGTCTGTGAAGGTGGCAGGAAGGGTATTCAACCAAGATAAAAAAAGTGGTTCCCAACCTAAGCCACTTGGCTCTAGGTATATCATTCCACATCTGGAAACAGTAGCTGGTGAAGCAACATCTAGATCCATAGGTTCAAAGATTAGATTCATAGGTGGCGACATTTGGATGATCTCCCCTGACATCAAGCAGAGCTTCTTATTATCATCAAGGACAGTGTTCATGTTCTCTATCCAGATGGCATCTACAGGACCATCAAACAATAACCATTTCCGCTCGTCGGTAGGAGACATGGCAAAAGCCCTATAGCTAACTGCCAAAACCCCGTCAGACCATTCATGTGATACTGGATCAAACTGACCATAAAGTTGTCCCATTGTGATGGCTTTAGGGTTCATCACAGTGTAAATCGCATGGTGTTCATTCATCCCCCCGCGTTCTTCAGCTAAACCAAGAGCTTCCGCCAAGACACGATAACAAGAAGTCTTTCCACCGAAAGGCATCCCCACTAGCATTAACCCATGCCGCACCACGATCATTTCATAGAGTTGTTGAACCTTCTCCAAGAAGAATTCAGTATTCTGTAGGTTCATCTTCAAGCAGATGTCGTCCACTGCAGTATTGAGAATCTCATAGTCAGGTACAGGAAGAATTACCCCAGGGAATAAGTCAGAGGTGATACCTTGGAACAAAGGGACATCGGGGACTAAAAATTTAGCTAAGTTTACGTCTTTAATTGACCGGAGCACTAGGATATCCTCTCGTTCATCAGGATACCTGAGTTTTAAAGTCCCAGCTGCTCTCAGTACCGATTTCACGGCTCTCATACCATAGTCGTAGTGACACTGAGAGGACAACTGTTCCGAACAAAGACGATAAGTAGCCACGATTTTTACAGCTAGAGGTTTTGCTGTGAGGAAACCATACGAGTACAATTCGATTTCTGATATAAGAGCATAATCAGGAACCATCATCGCCACGGATCGGAACAACGCTTTAAGGTTATCTGGCAACTCCGATCTGCCGGCATATCCAGGATTCATGGTAATAAACACTGCGCAAGAAGGATCTAACTCTAATTCAGTTCCTTCAAACATCATTTTTTTGTTCCCTGAGTTGATCCCTCGCTGAATGGTTAATATCTGTTGGGCGACTACAGACAACACTTCCAGATCGATACGATTAAACTCATCAAAGCAAGACCAAGCGCCACAAGACGCCAACCCTTTGAAGAACTTTCCTAGGGCAAGGTAATCTAACCCATCAGAACAATTAAAGACCACACATTGCTTTGCTACTGCCTTGGCCAAATCTTTAGTGGTTTCGGTCTTTCCCGTACCAGCAGGTCCTTCGGGTGCACCACCAAGATGTAAATGCAAAGCTCCGAATAACGTCCGATAGCATCTATCCGTCAAAGGAGTGACCACTAATCTTTGGGTATTACCAAGATACTCGTATCCATACATCAAGGTGGAATTGATCATCCTAGTTGCCATCTGACTTTCTTCCCAATAATACCGCAATTGGCAGAGCCAATTGAAATCAGTGATGTTGACCACCTTCAAGACAATCATTTCCGTAAGGACATCACGAGCATGCACATCAAGTACCACTAAAGCTCCTAATGTTATCCGGTTTTGTAAACTTAGTCTACCTCTCACTAAGTCAACGACCTTTGATATTTGTTGGTTGCATTTGTCGAGGTAGTCTGACAACGCTTGGAGGCTTTCAATAATGGCTTCTGTAACCTCCGACGTCCAATAGGTCATAGCCACAGATTGCACACACTGTCCAGGCCACATCAGAACCCAAACGTCGCGACTCTTTTCTGGATAACTCTCCACCGATCGGCGACACATTGCATGCACAGACTTTTTCATCCCAATTTCTAACTCCAACAACCATTTCTCTACCTGTCCCCTGGCTAGGGACGTGTGAATAATATCCTCGAGTTGTACCTCTTCGCCTTCGCTGGATTTCATCTGAGAGATGTCGTATTCCTCATTGAATTGCAATTTGGCAATGCCCTCGAAGCATTTCTTCAAGTGAGGTTGTACTCTAGTAGGGTCCTTGGTCTCTGATAAAATCTCCAAGAGTTCATCATTAGATAGGAAGAAGAATCTAGGGAAATACAAGCGTTTCTTCTCTAAGTATTCATTCAGACCCTTTTGGATCATCTCTAACAATGAGTTGCATTTCTTCAGTCTTTCCAACATCTTGTCGATAGTAATCACGTCCAAGACTCTAGGGTTAGCCGCAACGTTCTTCATTATATCCCTCCAAATCTAAAAATTTAAAATTTTTGGTTATATGAGGTTATAATGATAGTTTGAGAGGGTTGTCAGAACCTTGTCCACGGTGGTGAACTTCCTGCCTTCTTCGGGCATCTGCTGTTGGATATCCGGTGAGGAAAAAATAGGTTCTAGGTACATCCAAGTAGCCTGGACCTTCAGCCATTCGTCCAGGATTTCCTGAAGAAGGGTTAGATCTGCCTCCCATTCCCTAACCAAGAAACCAATTAAATTCGTAATGATCCTTTAACTCTTATACTTACAAAATCTCTTTCTCAAAGGGTTTTATATACGGGGAATTCTTCATTGTTTGGGTTTTAATGATATGGTCATCGAGTAACACCTGGATCTCATCCACAGCAGAAATAATTGATGTCCCGGTGTCCCTGAAAAAAGTACCCTTATTAGAAATCTTCAATCCTATGATATAATCTTAAAAATCTTACTTATAAACCATAACCTGGAACTCTTGATCAGCCCATTCACCACACATCTTGACCAATGTCTTTTCTAGATTGTTCTCTTTGGTAGCAGCCTCAGAAATGCTTTCTAATTGATCCAAAAACTCATCTAAGCAGTACTCAATGATTTTCGTTAGAGTGAGAGACTCATCGACAATGATCGGAAACCCTACTATCTCGCTTACGAGCACCCAATGGCGTGGCTTCAGACCCGGGTTGCCAAGACACTGTATGACCGGCATATCCTCCTTAAAGTCTTCGATTTTCTCCCGAACAGTAGCAGCAAGATCCTTAGTTGCTGGTTTCTCAGCAAATTGCTTCTCGAGCTTGTAGATTATTCGGTAACAGGTCGCCACGTCAGTGTCGATTTCTTCAGGATCATGAGTCCCTATCATCGAGCTCATCCACATCTCATGTTTTTGTAGGAACTCCGTCGCATTGTCGTAGAGAGATTTATAAGGGCGGAGCTTATCGTGAATGATCTTTCTATCGGGATACTGTGACTGGTCGATTTTGTATGCCACTTCTTCTTCGTTGAATTGTTCGATTCTTTCCATTGCTGTTACTAGTCTGATAAGATAAAAATAAATAAAAAAATAATATTAGGGGCGTGGCTTAGATTTATAGACCTGTTATCTAGCTGCGTGGCTTTCTTAGTGTACTTCGGTAATTCATCAATGTTGCCGTTATACTGTAGTTCCTCTACCATTTTGGCGTAGAGGTCAAGGTCATCAACGAATTTCTCTATTCTTTGGATCAACGACTGTTTGAATTCTACCGTTTTTTGGTCGATGATTTCATGGCTGCCTTCCAAAGTTTTGGACATGTGTAAATACCTACAGGAGGATGTATTAAGTAAATTGATTAGGAATTTACCCTGAAGTCTCACCATCGAATCGCAGTGCAATTCTTCTCGATTTCAATCTCTGACAGCGGCACAAAGTCCGCCAAAAACAGAAGAATCTTCATGCAATCTCTTAACCTATCCTCCATGTCAATAAGCGTGACTTCTTTGACATGCAACACATACGAAATCATTTTCATCAATTCTGAAGTAGTTAGCGGCACGTTCAAACATTTCTCATTAATCGCTTTGTATTCAGTAATTAAGCTAAATCCAATTGTAAAAAAAAAACAGGTTAAGTAACACGCCATCAGCTTAAAAGACAAGAAACTCACTCCTTAATGACAGCTTGATACTCGGCAGTCATTTTATTCAAGAGACGCATTTTGAGATCTGTGATAATCTTAACAAGCGCATTGATTAGATTCGTGCGATACACGTCGAACATCCCCAAGCGTGTCGAATGTTCCAAGGAGACGGGAACACGATCGGCGATTTGTTTCAGTTGACTGATCTTGTCACACCGCTCCTCGAAGCTATGCTCCTCGGAGATAAATTGATTAACATCGTCGTCAGCCCTCCCGCTATAGAATTTCTTATACTGTTCGAAGTCCTTTAACCTAGCGACGGGCTCCACTTGTTGGGCAATCATAAGATTCCTAATGTTTGCCACAAACTGCGAATGGATCTCTCCCGAAATATTCGGCTGCAGTGATTTCGCAACGCCCTGAAAATCTAGGTACAGCTTAGATTCCAAATTCTTGATCCCGCAGAACGCCAAATATATGCCCTCCAGACTATCCAAGATGGCGGACGTTATGTCATCGAACGAGGGCACAAATTCCAGTTGCATGTTCTTGATCACCAGTTGCACTTGAAAGCCCATATTTTTATACTGATGATGACTAATACGTTTAGATATTAATTACAATAATTATAAGACTACAATAACTTAACCTTAACATCCGTTATGTAATTCATATATTCGTTAAGAGAACGTTCGCATAAAGTCCCTAGATGATGTTCCATGATGACGTCAATGCATTTGAAGAAATGTCTCCTTCGCACGAGGTGTGCAGGGTTGGGTAAAATGTTCTTGGCGTGGCCTTCGAGGAAGATGTCAACTACCCAACGCATATAATGCTTGTGAAGCAAATCTTTGGCGCAATGAATTAATTCATTCACAGTGGTAATGAAATGTGACAATTGGAATGGTTTCTTGTGTTCGGACATTGCATGCACTGTCACTACACGATATGCTCTGCAAAGAACACAAGCATGTCATCTGTCAAGGTTAAAGTGTATCATTACTGCAGGCTGTACATACTCGAAATGCTTGTAATACAAGTCTAGTAATGCATGAATACAAGGATTCACGACGTTTAGCTTCTTCAAAATCCTGAACCGACGCGTCTGGAACTCATCCTTTAGCTTAGTGCCAAAATACTCAGCTTCTTGGCGCGCCGGTGTTTCTGCTTTGTGCTCCTCATGGCTGATTGCATACGGATCAGACAGCACGAAATCGATGATGCTCGTCTTGATTGCTAGAATGTAATCGTTTTTCATGTCTTCGATGCATTGCTCGAGGATATTGCGCCATCTCTTTAGCTTATAGGGAATGAGCATTAGGACCTACAACCATTCGAAAATTTTCAATGATAGAAAAAGCTACGAAAAGCATGAAAATGGCTACATACTTTATGTAGAGTTGTTTGTTGTAATGGCGCGACATGAATTGTATCTGAACCGTATCGAATGTAGTAGTAATACCGTCTGGAAAACTTTTTCTCCATCTCTAAGAAGTCATTTTCAGTGGTGTCGACAGTAATTTTTCCTAGGGATGCGACCACTAGGCGCTTGCGCATTTCTTCTTTTTCGCGCCGTTTCTCCGAATAGGAAACTAGAAATGATCTCAGAATTACATTCTTCTGCATTCAGATATTTTCTTCCTCGAATTACCTGTAACCCGACGTTTGTTCACACTGGGTTTTCCTTCAGAGAAAACCCGGTTCAAATGTGGCGGTAATTTGAAACTCGGCTCCAATTGTTGAGCAAACTCTTCGGGAATTATCAATCGAGGAACACGAATGTTACTATTTTCAGGATCTTCAATATAAAACCCTTTGCAGCTTTCGATTTTCTCAATGAGACGTTTTTTCTCGTCTTTTCTTGCTTGCGCTGAAGCCATGATCTCGTCTTGCTTTTTACTTGCTTCTGGTTTTTTTCTAGGTTTAATAAAAACGTTCTCAAAGATTGGAATAAATTAGTACAAAGCTGTGTAAAAAGATTATTGTAAAAATTGATGTAAAATGTAGATATAAAGCTGTAAAATGATATAAAATGCAGTAAATTGCAAATAACATGTACAAAAAAGTCTTAAATATTGCAATAGTCAATATAACTGTCAGTCATTAATAAATAATTAAAAAACCAGGTCAAATGTCATGTTTTCATGCCTTAAATATATCAAAATGTAATGAAAAACTTCGGAAAATTTAAGAATGGCTACTTGTTTTTATTTATAGGTTATTTCTTTCTGAATTAAAAGAAAAAGCATAAATGCTGTATTACAAAGCAAGAAAGCTTTGTAAAACATTGCAAAATATATAAAAATTCTTTAATATATAGTTAAATTCATTAAAACAAAACAACAATGTAATAAAACCACTAAATTCTGAAGATTAACCAAACCTTCTAGTAAAGCATCATAATAACAGCAATAACAAAAATCCAGAATAGTGTAAACTTTTGCTAAATTACAATTAAACAATTAACTTAATTTTTCAGGTTTCAAACACATAGAAATTTGATGAAAATCCTCTTTAAATCAAAAAGAAAATATTTCTGTTCATTGGGTTGCCTAGGCGGAAATCGATCTTATTCAATCAGGACATGCATTTTGAAAGGTTAGAAACATAAAATTACGGTTTTTAGGAAACAAACAAAATTGTGGACGTGATAGAGTGCAAAATATTTAAAAAAAGTGAGTATAGAACATATTATTTATTAATATAATTAACAGCCTTACATTTTAGTATAAATTTTCTTCTCTTTAAAAAACACTTGATACATGTTTGCAAGACTACGTACACCCATCCAATGAATTTGTTTAATCAATAATTGTATTATCCATGATTTTAGATGTTTGGGAGTCATATCATTCAAAGGCAATTCCATGTTGCTACAAGATTATGGTCTGCATCTACATCAGCTCTAGCTGCATTACGTAAAAAGACTGGATATACTTTTGCGAATTGCAAGAAAGCTTTAGAACTTAATAATAATGACATTACTAAAGTAAATATAATAAAATCAATAAGTTGTATATATTTATAAAATCAATGTAATTATTCATCAAATAAACTTGTTTTAAGGCTGAGGCTTGGTTAAAAGAACAAGCACAAAATATGGGCTGGACTAAAGCCACAAAATTACAAGGAAGGAACACCACACAAGGGTTAGTTGGCGTCCTGAGTAAAAACAATGTCGCAGCAATGGTAGAAATCAAATGCGAGACAGACTTCGTCGCAAGGAATGAACATTTTCAAAGTATGGTGGATTCCACAGTGAATGCATGCTTACAAAGAGCTGCAGAGCAGGACTTAAGCAGATCTTTAGTACAAGTACGTATCGCCCCACCTCTTTTGCTCCCTCTCTAATTAACTACAACCAAATTTTTCGTTTCCAGTTACATTTAGATGCAGACGATTTAAAATCGTTGCAGCTCTCGGATGGTAAAACATTAGCGGACCATTTGGCATTGATGATCGGGACAGTTGGCGAGAACGCGACATTGCGAAGAGCTCTCCTGTACAAATCCGATGATTCTGTCCATTTAGCAGCGTACGCTCATCCCTCCGGCGTCGCCAAGAACGACACCTTGCTCGGAAAATTCGGTGGACTTGTAGCCCTAAGAAGGACTCAAGATACGATGGAGAAAGAGGACATTACCGATGTGGGTAAAAAACTCTGCCAGCATATCGTTGGCATGCATCCAAAGAAAGTCGGCACTGAGGACGACGTACCCGCCAAAGACGTTGACGACGAGAAGTGTCTCATTTATCAGGAATATCTCGTCGATGATTCTGTACTGGTTGGTGATATTCTTAAGGAGAACAACTTGGAAGTTGTCGAATTCAAACGGTTTGAGTGCGGGGAGGAAATTGCGTTTGCTCAGTCTTTAGATACTGTCGAAACGTGCCAATAATTGGCTAATAAGTTAGATTCGCTTATTGTAAAAAGGACATTAAATAGTTTACCTATTACTTAATTAATAATTAGGTACTGATTAATTAATTAATTAATAATTAGATAGTTATTAATTAATTTTATATTTAATGCAGCATGTAATGATGAATGAAGGCTTGATGATCAATTATTTGATCGGAGCGAGGGTCATGCTTTTACTGCGGATTTTCCCACCGCTTTTCGTGAGAAGGAAATTGCCCTGCCATTGAGCCATGCAGTCCGCATTGGTTTTCAGATCAACTTGCAGTTTGTCCCAGACTTTCTTCTTCGGATTAAGGACTTCGTCGGCAGAGCCATCTTCGAAGTTTTCTATAATTACACGTTCACCGATTTGGGCGCCATCTGGAGGCAGTAAAGGCTCAACTTGTTTTGGGTCATCCCTTCAAAGAAAACCATTATTATGTTTTTACTCAATGCATTTTCATTAATTCTATGCTTACGTAGATGCGCAGAGGACCATTCCATGTGACTCCACTCCGCGCATCTTTGCCGCTTTCAAGTTACACAACACCACGACCAATCTGTCCTTCATTTCTTCGATTGGGACGTAGTTTACCAATCCACTGACAATTGTCCTTGGCTGGAGCTCGCCCAAATCGATCTTTTCAACATACAAAGCATCCGCGTCAGGATGTTTTTCCACTTCTACTATTTTCCCAATGCGTATGTCCAATCTTGAAGGGACAACTTCATCCGCAACGGGGGCAGTTTCTTAAAAACATAAAAATTTACATTTTATCTCTGATAATATACACAGCATATTATCTCTGATAATATACACAGGGGCGTAGCTAGAGTTTTCAGAGCCAGGGGGCAATTACAAGTTTTGCTGCCCTAAGAAATAAAAATTCGTGGCATGGCAGTTTCACATCAGAAAATATTTTTTCCGGGCACAGGTCTGGGGCTTTTTCAAGCCAAGGGCCGAAATTTCGAAAAATGCCCCTGTACGAGGGGCCTCAATCTGATTTTGCGCCTAAAACCCTTTTACGAGGAGCCTGAAACTGATTGTATGACTAGGGCCGCCGTTTGCTCTAAATCAGGCTGTTCCCTGATGCTGCGCCCAGGGATAGATGTCCCCCTTTGCTCCCTCCCCTAGCTACACCTCTGAATATACAACATTTACTTTGTTTAGAAGGAAGTGGGTATGCTTTAGCTGCCAATGCTTTCAGCTTAGGATCCTCAAAAGTCTTCCTAATGGGCTCCAACAATTTGTTAATGTAAACTTCGACTCCGGCTTTTAAATCTCCAGGATGCACTTCCTCTGCGGCGAAAGCTTTCTCCAATGCATCGAAATTCGGGAATTTTGCATCTCCCCCGTTTTCTGCCTTCCTAGGCACAACAAACATCTCGTCTTCCTTGAACAACGGCAGTACTACATGCTTAACAAATGAGAGAATCCCATTATTTTCTATATTCCCCGGCTCGCAGAAAGCTTTCTTCAGCTTCTTCTTAACGTCAGCCGGCGAATCGAGCAAATCGATCTTGCTATCGTCCTCT
Organism: Lissagria laeviuscula; assembly: GCA_030264695.1. Taxonomy (NCBI): domain Eukaryota; kingdom Metazoa; phylum Arthropoda; class Insecta; order Coleoptera; family Staphylinidae; genus Lissagria; species Lissagria laeviuscula. Next base: position 3,105 of record JARJDU010027703.1, on the reverse strand, counting down.
GACGAGGACATCTTTGCTCCAGTGAGACCTGGCACCATAGGGTTCATTAAGTGAGCACGTTTTTCATATCCAAGCTGTGGCAGATACTTCTCAGCAAATGTGAAGATCTTTCTTTGGTCCACTCCACCAAATTGTGCATCAACTTTGAGATACTCTTCGTCTAAAGCTTGAAGACCTACATACAGTAACAATTGTTACAAGACAAGTTTTTTTTTTTTTTAAATGAAATTTATAAATTATTACCTGGATATAATAAGCCACTAAGTAATGGATGTTCCACTTGTTTGACTACTTCAGCTCCAGCTTTCTTTGCATCATGCTCAGTTATAACTGAAGTCATTCGATATACATCCAAAGTGTATTCTTTACTCAGTTGATATTCGGTTCCTTTGACAAATTTGAGCTTATCAATAGATACTCCAATTGATTGCAGCATAGCTTTAATGGAATGCTCATAGTATTGCACCCGAAGAGCTAAGAGGTCCCAAGGGGCTTTCATATTATCGAGGTAGGCATGCAAATCGGCGAAAAGTATTGTTACCTCAGCTCCGGCACGTAGGAAATCCGCGATTTTGGACATAGGCACGAAATAAGCCACATGAGGCTTGCCAGTCGTTGCAGTACCCCAGTAGATTTTCAAGTCTCTTTCCTTAAGTATTGTCTTGATCTTTTCTTCTCCCAGCACTTCCTGGAGATTCCTCGAGAGAAGCTCATACTTATCACTAGGACTTAAGTCTGTAGTCATCTTTAAATGCAAGTTTTATAAAAAAAAACTGACTATACGTCATAAACCAGATGGTTTGAAAAGATTGAGGTTAGGTTTGCATCATGAAGATGATGAAATTTTTTTTTATTTAAAGCAAAAAATAGGAAAATTTACTAATGAATATTGTTACAAAGCAGTTTTAATAATATTTATGATGGTTTTGGGTAGTATTATAATCATGATTAATTACTGGGAGTATTTTATATTTATTGATATGTACAGGACCGTATTATGAATCAGCGGATACTTGCATATGTGACATTGTAGATATAGATTAGTTTTAACTTCTAAGTATTTCAATTAACTTGACTTTGGGATCGTCATGACCTTTAAAAAAGTGGTTCCTAGATGAATATCATCTTGATATTCACCTTGAATGTTTACGGTAAACATGGACTTTCCATTAAAGTCAGAATTCTGCCACACGTTTAGTAATTGAAGGTTTGCTCATCATCAACCAATCATTTTGCCATGACGAGGTAACTGGCCACAGACATAAAAACTGTTGAATTGGTGTATAAAAGGAATTCATTAATGAAATTCAATCAATACCTCGAATTAGTTGATTCCGCTAACAACTAACAATAAAAATGATTTCCTCATCGTCGCATCGATTAGTAACCAGTTTTGTGTTAATTAGTTGTTTAATTATTGCAACATATTCCGAAATACGTAAGTGTAACAAATAAATAAATAAATAATAAGTGAATTACATAAAACTATTTGTTTTTATTAATTTTCCAGCACCGTATTTAAAAATCTGCAAAGCAAATGATCCCAATCTAGGAAAATGCATCATCAACTCGCTGGAAAATCTCCGACCATATTTGGCCAAAGGTCTACCTGAATTGGGCGTTCCAGCAATAGAACCTTTCGCAATTGGGGATTTATATCAACCAAGTTTGAACATGACACTTACCAATATGTACATCCATGAATTCACAAGCTTCCAAATCGAGGATCTGACGTGAGACATGAAAAAGCATGTGGAAATATTAAAAACTTATTGATTTTCAATTTTGCAGCGCGGATTTTGCTAAATCTCGATTTGCCATTGTTGCCAAGTTTACTAACCTCAAAATCACCTGTCAATACAGTATTGATACGAAATTAGTTTCAATTCCTTTGAAAGGAGAAGGAGGTCTCGTAACAACTTTGGGTAATAACAATTTGCAACAATAATTTTCGAACGTTAATTATTTTTTGCTTTGTGCAGGAACGGTTCATTTTATAGGAAAAATCAAGGGCAAGAGGAAAGTAGTCGGAGGCAAGACTTTCATCAATCTGTCATTCCCAGAATTCAAAATTGTGAATCCCACTAATGTAAAGATTAAGTTGGATCGATTGTTTCATCTTAATGAGCAATTGGCGAGAGCGGCTGACATTGTAGTCGAGGATAATGCCATGGTTTTTGTAGATTCGGTCATTGAAGTCTTGGAACCTCGACTAAAACAGGAAGTTACAGTTGTTAGCAATAAAATTTTGAGTACTTTCAGTGAGGAGGAACTCTTTCCAAAAGAATAAATAGAAATTATGCTTTTATTATATACTTTGTTAATGTTGTTGTAAATCTAAGAGTAATAAATGAATAAAATAAGCTTATTATAAAATTGTATTGTTACTTTATTCAATAATAACTCCTAAGTCATGCAATATCGTCTTTCAATATACCTAAGTAGCTTTAAGTAAATTTCATTCAATAATTTAACCTCAAAAGCATCAAAAGTCCACCCGCAAACATGGCGGTGTTTGTCACTGAGCCAATGACAGTAGCACAGTGCCACAGCTGTATCATTCACCGCTGAGCTTGCTTGCGTCGCCGCTAGAGTATTACATCTGCTGCATTAAAACCAATCGTTCAAATTCAAATAAGTCGACAGTCACCATCTCGGAAAATGGCTAAATCTCCCGAAAACTGACCTTACGATCATCAAACATGCCGACACGAAGATAATGTTTAATTAGTACACTAATACCTCGGTTTAACGGACACCGATTTAACGGATATCGGCCTTAACGGACAAATTAGAGTTTGACGGAAAAGGTGCGCCCTCTATGGTCTTATATCAATACTACTGCTTTGAGAACGTTTTGAACTGTTATGATCAAAACAAACAAGAATTTGAATTAAATTGGATAAATCAATTGCAATTTCATGGTGCACAAGTATCGAAAGACAGTTAATTTTGAGGTTAGTAAACTTGGCAACATTGCCAAATTGAGATTTATTATAGTTCATACTAATAAATTTCGTCGGCTGCTCATAATAATAATAATATCAATAAATTTATTTTATCATTGTAATGCCATTTTATTAATTTATTAATATAAAATATTCA
>JARJDU010027688.1:0-12843 GCA_030264695.1 Lissagria laeviuscula | reverse complement strand
CATCCTGTTGTCCATGTTGATGGCAAACATTGTTCAGCTATTGTTTGTAAGCTTTGCATTGTTTCATCCAATGAATCAACTAAAGTAAAATAAAAATGTTATTTGATTAATTTAAAGTGGAAACAAACAATATTTACTTATTACAAAAAGTACACTTACTGTTAGAAGTTGGATTGAAGGAATTGTAAGCATTGTAGGTTGAATCAGGTTCATTCAAATTAAATATTTCACTGATGAATGATGATGCCATATCAGTGCTATAATGATTTTGTGATGATACTTGAGCTATTTGTGCTATTTGATGATTTGTGTTATGGTTGTTTGCTAATTCATTTAAGTATTGTCTTACTGTGTAATCAGACTTTTCACACTGTCTTTTAAAGCTATAAAAACGATTTATTTGTTGGAGACATTGTGCACACACCAAATGTGGCATGCAATCTCCTTCCATTACCTAAAACAATTTAAACAATATGTATAACTCATTTATATAAATTAAACTTCTTTATATATTGATTATTGTATGTAGTTTTAATGGTTTTACCTGTATTGAAGCGATTGTCATTAACATATTTGGTAAATATGCTCCAAAAAGTGGCTTCATGACCCCTTTTTCACACAAACATATTCTACATACTTTGTCAATGTGGATTATCTCAGGAATAGTTATTTCTTCATTTTCATACATGATTTCTCATTTGTTATTAATTTAAAATATAGTTATTTATGATAAATTTGAGGTTAAATATGTTAGTATCACTGTTCTCTCAAAGAGGTCGCTTTATTGCATCTTTTTATTTTATTTCAATAATATTAACATTGTTTATATATTATACTATATACATACTATATTTATACTATATATATACTATACTATATAAATATATAAACATGCATTTTTTTTGGTGCTCATGCTCACTCGTTTCGCGCTCTTTCTTTGCTATGCGTGCTGTGCCAAGCATGCCATGGGCTGACCTTCGAAGAGCCAAGCCCGACCAAGCTATTACAAGCTTACCGCACATGTGCGTCAACTCAGAATCGTGACCATCGTGTAATAACGAACTAGGGAGACATTTTTTAAGGGTCGAATTCTTGCCAAACAACATTAAAATACCTATATTTTCGACTTTTGGTTTGTTCATTTGATTTAAAATTGCATGCAACATCCCCATTATTAAAGTAAATAGAATAAATATATATATATATATATATATATATTTAATTATTATAAAATTTGTTACAATTAAGAATGAATTAAATTTCCATAGCTTTTTTCAATTTATTTATCATAAGCACATAATCAGTACATAATTAAAAAACGAACCAACAAACATCTTACCCATCTTAACCATGAACACAAGTTAGATCCAATTGGCTCCAAACAGTTCCCTTTTTGCATTGAATAGGCCTAGGTCCTGTAGGTTCACATTGACAGAAATAGGTTTTATCTATATGTGGAAGATATCCGTAAGTTTGTGCTGCGCAATCGCCAACACAGCCATTTGGTGCCACGGAACTAGTAGGCACATTGGTTGTTGAAGAAGGAAATAGAGTTGTTGAACTTGTAGGGATTGCCGAAGTTGTTGGTGTAATTGGAGTGGTTGTAGACGTGTTTGTGTCATGAACGCATACGATAATGTCCTGATTCCAGATTGTTCCATTAGGACAATTGAAGACTGTAGGAGTCGTAGTATCAACGCATTGGCAGAATTTATTAACATTTGCATGGGCGAGATACCCTTGAGTAGACTTTGCGCAAGAACCAATGCAACCATTGGGTGCTGCGGTTGACGTGGGTATAGTGCCTTCAGTTGTTGTAATAGTCGAAGATGATGGAAATCCTGTAGAGCTTGATGATTCTGATGTTGAGGAGACATCATGGACGCATGTTAGTACCATTTGATCCCAAACAGTTCCTGGTCGGCAAGGTATAGGTTTTGGGCCTTGGGGTGAACATTGACAGAAGTAGTTTTTATCTTCGTGAGGAAGGTAGCCACCTTTTTCGCACACTCCGATGCAGCCATTGGGTGCCTGTGTTGATTGCCAAGTAGTTGAAGATGGGTTCCAGGTTGTTGTTGAAGGATTCCAAGTGCTAGTGGAAGGTATCCATGTTGTAGTTGGACTTTTTGTTGTTGTAGAAGGCTGCCATGTTGTTGTAGACGGTATTCCAGTCGATGTAGAATATGAGGTAGTTGTACTGGGCTCCCAAGTGGTGACCCCTTCATGGTCACAGGTCAATATTGATTGACTCCAGATAGTTCCAGGAGCGCACATTATTGGCACAGCTTTGTTATTATCGCATCTACAGAAGAAATGGATGTCTTCATGAGGAAGGTAGCCATTGTTGGGCTCTAAGCAAGAGCCGATGCACGTTTTGGGTCTTGGGCTGGTGGCTGCCTCAGTCGTAGTGGAAGGCAACGAAGTTGAGGTAGACGTGACTGCGGTGGTTGTAGATGGCAGTGCAGTAGTGCTTGATGTGCCTGTTGTAGTCTCCCAAGTGCTGGTTGATGTTTGTTCAGTGACCGATTCATGGTCGCAAGCTTTTATGATTTGATTCCAAACTGTGCCCGGTGCGCATTGCATTGGCACAGGCTTGTTATTGTCGCAGATGCAGAAGAAATGGATGTCACCATGTGGTAGATATCCAATGATTGAGTCAGAACAGGAACCGATGCATGTCTTTGGAGCTTCTGTTGTCGTTGTAGTAGTCGACTGAGTTGTTGATGACGTGGCTGGGTCAGTTGATGTATTGTCATGAATGCAAGTTAAGGCTAATTGGTCCCAAATTGTTCCTGTACGACATTGGACAGGACTAGCACCATCGTAGTCACATTGACAGAATTTGTATGGATCCTCGTGCGGAAGGAACTGGGGGATGGTTGAACACGTTCCAATGCAACCATTTACCGCGGTGGGAGGAGCTGATTTTGCAGAAGCATGGTGTAACAGCACCACAGCCGCAATTATTTGAATAAAATCTAGAATTAAAATATATTTATATTTAAGTCAACTAATAAAGAAAAATCATTAACTTACTTTTCATCGATTTATTTATAAACTGAGCCCTTTGCTGGTTGAAATAAAGAACTGATTTAAACGGATTAGTTACTTATCACCTTTTTATACTAATCGTTCTCTTATCAATTAATCGATATGCAAAATATGCAAAAGATTCCCACTTCTTTGAAAGCTGGCAATCATTGCAATCAAATCATAAGTGTTTTATTATGTTTATTATGTTATGACACATGTGAATTTTGATCAAGTGTGGATATCTTATTAAAACAGTTATTATCGTCATTTAATTATTGTTTTGATCAATTTTACGCAAGTTACAAGATTTATCACAAAAGTACAATCAGAAAACAAGATTATTCAAGGCTTGTGAAATTTGCATCATATTTCAAAACGTTTTGTGGTCTAGAAACATAAAAATGTAATGGGGTGGTCAACAGTTGCCCTAGACCGTAGAGAATGGACGAGGAAGTTAGATACCAAGCCCCGCACAGCAGGGCGGACTGGACCGGCGGGCAATCAGTCATTGGCCTGGTAGGCCGTTGGTCTGATTTATTGACAAGCAAGTTAGGCAAAGTTTGTTACTTATAAAATGTTTGTTGTGTACCAACTTATATACGATAAGAATTATAAAAAAAAATGTGGTCAGCGTTTATTAATTGCCCAGGCCGATAAAATTTAAATTAATGGCATCTGGCAATATGATCAACATAATCCTTTGTGATTAGGCTTTAAGATTAGACCGACTCTGGTTTAGTTTGCTTATTTAGATAATATAAGAAGCAAGCTCCAGGTTTCTTTTGGCCACACATAAACAAATATTTATCTCACTTCTGCTTTCATGCATTGTTTCTTTCTCTTTCTCTCTCTCTCTCTTTCTCTTTCTCTCTCTCTCTCTAAACAAAAATCCTCAGGAGCATGCGCATTACGTACAAATTGTACATAGGGTGGCCAGGCTGGTAGCAGCAAAGCTTCATACGCCAATTGTTTATGTTGTAATACTAGTTTGTCAACTCATAGCTATTCAAGAGTTCAAGAGTTGGAAGATTAATCTGCATTTATATTAAATAGGACTACATATAGAACATGCTTTATAGGACTACTTAATATTAATATTGATATTAAGATTATATTCAACATAAAATATTTAGACTTATAGAATTATAGGAATTTAAGGCTTTAATTAACAAAATTAAAAAAATTTTAAGTACATCACTTGAACTAAGAGAGATAATCTTTTATTAATTAATTTATAAGATTATAATTGTCATTATATTGTAATTTGATCGGAATTGTACAAGTGGTAAAACCCAGTGATTTATATTTTGTTCCTACTTAATAAGATTAGGTGATAAACTACTTGTATTATGAACTCTTAATCAAATCAATCTGTGTCATCATTATGCAAATTAAATTTTTTGTTTGTTAATTATTTAACAATTCAATATAAAATAATAATATCGGAAATACCCTGTCTATTATTTTACATATAACTGTCAAACAGTTGACAGCAACGTTCACATTCTCTTCGGGCGTCTTCGTGGCGCTCAGATATTTATTGATAAATATGGCGTTCACTCCAGGAATAGTTTTTTTAAACAATCAAAATATTTAAACGAAAGAAGTTGTACTTAACGTGAAAACAATCTGTTTACTACTTGTCTCTAAATAAAAGATGCTTCACCCACAATAGATGTTCAAGGCTGTGGAAGACGTAAGTACGCTTACAAATCGGCATCGATTTGAATAAATCATTCTCTCGTCATGAATACCGCAATGTTCGATTGCTTTGCAGTTGACGCTTCACGTGTGTTACTACCTCAAAATCCAAACATCACTACTATTCTTTGCTGGTCATTAGCATGGACGAAAATCGTCGCTTGCCGGGATTAGAAGGTGATGGCATTGTGCTTGATGCAGATGAACATAATAAACACAAGCAGGCAACCAGTGCCACTGAAGCTGAAGACTTGAAGAAAGCACATTTGCACTACAATGTGATTGTGCACTACTCCTTCAGCTTTAAGCGACTGTGCATGGTTACTGTTGCATGTCCATTTGTTGCCCTTGTTGTTTGCTTTGTAACTGCATACATCTTCCAGTATGATGACATTCATGAAACACACTGCCGTGTAAGTATAATTGCCAAGACTTTTGTGTTGTCTGCATATCTAATAACTAAATATTATAACTATATAAGATAGAGGGAATTAATTGATGGTTTTATTTTTAATAATTATATTTAATGTTTGTGCAGGTATATAATATAGTCCCATCAATAAGTGCCATAACTGGGGTGAGCCCACAGAGATATTTGTGGAGGGCTAGTGTCGCCTTACATATTGGACCAAGATACATTATAGCAGCTGTGTACAGGGCATACCAACAAAATTTAATAAATAATAATGCTGATCAATGTGTAAGTATTATATCTAAATTATTATATTAATGATTAAGTATATTATGTGAAATTGTATAATTGTAGATTAAAACAAAAGCACATTTCTGGTTGGATATTGCATTTTGGTTGAATATCGTTGAGGTAACAGCGTTGGGCGGCGTAACATACATTTCTAATTTAGAAAATTATCGTAAGTTGCTTTACATTGTCTTCTTTAACCGCTAACCGCGGTAATTGATTAGCTGATACTAATACGTGTGGGTTGTGTGTCTCTCTTTGCAGCCGTACACGAAAAGTTATTTATAGTTTTCATGGTGACGAGTCTGTGCCACATGGTAGCATGCATCAAGGCGGTGCGTATCATTGCGATAAGCAATGACAACCTGGAGGCGACCGGCAAAGAGCTCTATTACAAGCAGTTCCTTTTCTATTTGTCGCTTGCGTGCACGATTGGCATGATTGTGTTTTTTCTAAAGCATCGCCTGCTATGTCATAATATGGGTATGTCTATACATGCGAGGGTGGATCAAATATAAATACGATCTTATTTTTTTTAAATTAAAAAATAGCCAACTATTTAGAACATATTTAACTTTGTTATACATTTTTATAACTATGATTTTTATTCGAATCGAATTACAGCTTTCAGTTGGTTCGCGATATGCGAATACGTCGTGGCGACGGCGAACATGGCCTTCCACCTAACGCTCATCTACAATTTCCCCAACGAGCGAGTGGTCGTCGCGAAGGGGCTACATGAGACGCCGACGGAGCTAGCGCCCGCTGCGAAACACAAACCGGCCGATCTTAAATTCGATTAATACACGTGTGCATTCAATAATGCGCACTTTATTCCAGTCTTATCTGTCTCTAGTCAATTGAGTCTCTCTTCGTGGTGCATTGTAACTGCAGCTCGCCATACGTCAAGATGACGACTCCCCGTCTTCATCAGTTGTAATCGATCATGAAGATGAGTTCGATGCCTTCTTTGAATCCGGCGGCTTGTATAGACGCTGCTAATTTCTTAATTAAAATAATCTTGATCGTTGATATGTAGCAAAAATTGAAAAGAACAGAAACATTTATAGATTTTAATCGATTATTGCAACAGGCTGTGCAGGGACGCAAATATTTAAACAAATGAATCTCGAAGCAAAAACAACGTTTTAAACACTAAATAAATGAGAGAAATTTTATCGAACAATAAACGTACGTAATTATAGGTGAGATTTTAAACAAAATGATGATAAAACTTAGAGAAATACTTATAATACATAGCAATTCAATTCAAATAATGAATTACTTAATACATTACTGAGTCATGCGATTTAAGAGTTGTGTCAAAATATATAATATGTAAAAAGGCATGACATTAAATTGTGTATTAAAGCAAAACTTTTTATAGAATACGTAGGGTAGATGAACAAAGTACCTTTTTCGAATAACGCATAACATTATATTAGAAGTTTTCTAAGAGTACATAGAGAAAGTACATATTACGCTTTTTGTGTTGCTCGTTATCGCCAGTGAAAATTTACCACAAAACTTACTGGACGATGCGATTAGACTGAACTGTTCTTTATTTTTAATTTGTATGTACGTACACAGCTAAAATAATTGATTAGTATTGTTACTACATTAGTTAATTCCAGCAGTTGTTCATTGCTGTGAAGATGTCAACTTACATTATAGTTAAATTGTATTATTATAGCGAATGAAATAATGGCTATTTCTGCTAGTGCACTTGTAAGACATGAACACAACTTTGGGGATCATTTGAAACTCTTTCAAGTTTGCTATGCTAATATTCAAAACCAAAAAACGAACAAATTATTTCTAATAAGCTATATTGCTATATATATATTTTTTGGAAAAAAGTAAGCAATTATACCAGTATTATTATACTTATAACTTTTATAATGGTAATGAAGTTGGTTATTACCATTGAGCAGACGGCTTCTACAAATTTCAACAATATTTTCAAACCAAATGAAACGTGTAATGTAACGATATTGTTAATGTTACTATTTACAATTAAGATGTTCCTCATCATCTTAATAAGGGATTAAGGCGACGATAAATAATACTCTTCCATTTGTAAAACGTTTTAAGAACATTTAATAACAAAGAGAAACATTTAGTGAGCGATCAGAAACAATTGTTTGGTTTGTTAAAATTTATTGATTCGAATTAATTCAATGTATCATAAGTTGAGAAAAATATGTAAATTGTTGGCAAGATCATTTGAAAAAAGTACCGCCCTATAGATCGTCTGATGTCAAAAATGAATTTAACATAAGCAACCGCACCCACTTATTTTTTGACGTCATTGGTCCCAATATAATTAAGTCGGCCACCATTTGTATGTTAAGTAGTTAAATGTGTACATGACATAAGTAACCCAAATCGACTGAAACCGTGGAATCGCTAAGAAACCACAGTAATGTTTCTTCTTTATTTAAATGCCCAAAACACGACTTTTATCCAGATGACTTAATTCTCAAACCACGGCGATACTTTTTCAAATGACCTTGAATTACACCCACTTAGTGTTTTTTTGACGTCATTTGGCCCTATAAAGACATGTCGGCCACCATTTGTATGTGATATGACATAAGTAACCTAGCACACCGACTGAAACCACAGGATAACATACTAACAGAAGAATCAGTCGTCGCTTTTCGTGAGAGCGCATGCGCTAAAAAACCCGGCCAATATGACGGTGTTTGTTAACATTTTCGGAACTAATCTAACGTGAAACTCGCCGTAGAGCTTGATTAAGTCATCGCTTGTCTATTTTATTAATAACATTTCAACATGCGGCATTAATACATCTTCTACTTTAAAAGTAGTCGATCAAATTCAAATTTACCGCCCAGTAACACCCTGGGATGATGGCCGCCTCTGTTAAAGGTTTCTAAAACGGACTTCACGAACATAAAAGGAGCCGAGTTATTTTTCTGTGCTGAAACCATGGTATTGCGGAAATACTACAGTAATATTGTTTGTTTATATGCGCAAAACGCGACTTTTAACCCCAATGACATAATTTTCAAGTCAAACTAAGGTTTTATGAACAGTAGACGACTTATATGTATCTAATTTCCTTCATTTGCTTGTACTTTTTTGTCACTATGTTTGTCAAAATTAATGTTGAAAGTACATAGCGAAAAGTTTAATTTAATTTAAACTTAAAATGGGGTAAAGAAATGGTAAAATTTATTATTATAACACTGAAAGTGTGAATTGAATAGGTGGTACTTCTTCATGTAGATAATCTTCAAGTATAATTAACTATATTAAGAGCATTGTTTCCTGTCGCTCACTGTACAATTTACTAACAGAATACGCACACGATACCTGTAATGTTTTTTCTTCTATCTCATTATAATAACTTATATCATAAGATTTACCAATCTTTAAAAAGAAAGAAATATGAGAAGCAAGAAGTAAGAGAATCTTTGTTATTCAAACATATCCTTACATTATGATAAAAATACTACTATAACATGTTATGTTGATCGTTTATTTAACGAGAAATTGATGAATAAACTGCTATAAAACCAAATAAGGTGGGGTTACAAAGATTAAAGAAAAAATTAGATCGATGTATTGGCATTGTATAATTGAAAAAACAAGTTTGTAAAAGGGGGATTGACCAACATAGGTCAATTAATGAAATCGTGACCGACATCTTTTGTGTTTAAGGCGCATTTACATTGCCGATTACCGAACTTGACAAAAAAAAAACTACTGCCCTTCATTAATAATATAATCAGTAATAATGTATATATGCTATAATCGTTCTTCGGTAAAAATTTGCACCGATTATTAATCACTGAACAGCAGAAAATGCTCGGTATTCAGCGAATAGCGAAGCTCTAAAGCCACCTTAACATTATAACTCCTATACTTATATCCTATAGCTACACGCATGCCTGTTTGCTTTTGTAGATTGTATTTGAATTTTATACGCTACGCTCGGAGTTAACTTCTCAAGGTTATTGCATTTGTGTTGGTTATTATATATATATACAACTCGCTTAATTGTGTATGTAGGTTGAATGTGATATTACGTGCGTTGCGTCCGTCATTCGTCAACCGCGCCGCTCCGTTCGGACCCAAGCGATTCAGGTAATGCCGGTATCACCAACCAAGAACCAATAACAACGCTCAAGTAACACTCCGGCTCCCCTCAGCAGACATAATATAAACACCTGCAAACGAAAGTCATCGCAATGACGTCCGAACCACAGTGCAAGAGAAGCAAGATGAGCAGCACGTTGGATCAATTGAAAGCATGGACCGTAGTGGTTGCAGACACCGGCGATTTTGAAGGTAACTGCTTGAATTATGACCTAGATTTGATTTAGAGAAGTTAGGTTTACTAATTCGGTATTTATTTGTATTAATTTACATTGTTTTGGGGTTTTATTGCGATCGGGGATCTGTTGACCTTCATGTTTTTTGCTGCCATTTGAATCGTAGGTTAAATGAGGCAATATGGACTATGCCACAACATTTGATTTAAAAAACATCTTAGGGTTTATGAGATTTATTACTCTAGAGGTTGTAGATTTATTTAGTTTAAAATTACGTTTTTGATTAGAAGTTATAATATTTTAAGTTTTCATTGTGTCAATTTCATACAGTAATACAGTAAAGTAAATGTAGACTAATCCACATGTAGAAAGACAAATGAAGACTATGGCGTTTTTCTAAGAACTAATATTAAATTTTAAAATAATTGGGAGTCATCTGAACGCGTTAAATAAAAGCATCAAAATATATCTTTTTTTTTACCAAGTAGCTTGATGACTTTCCAGTGACATTGAGCCTTACTGCACTTCTAACAATGTATCTAATGTTTATAAATACAGAGGCGATTTAGGCCTAGGCGCCTGCCAAGGGCTCTAATATTTGAGGGGCCCCGCGCAGACCTATTACCCATGAAATTTATTACTAATTTTTTTCAAAGTCGTGTGATTTACCATTGACTGTCTGATTTTGTATTACGGCAAACCCTGTCTGATTTTGTATTACGACAAACCATAGGCGTCTGTGCATAACACTTCTCAGCATATCGCACAATGTAGACGTATTTTTTCTTAAAAGGCAATAAACAGAAAAGTTATACATATTTGGATAGATCAACGAAAGACAATTCTTTTAATATATACCACTTGGTACTTTGGTCAGGGATATTTTGAGTTATTGTCAAAAAAACTGGAAAAAAATAGATTTGTACAACTTTGGAGATAATTTCTTAATGAGGCTCGCCTAGGGCCCCAAGATTTGAAGGGTTTCGCGCAGACCTATCTATCACCCATGAATTTTTTTTTTTTCGAAATCATGTGACTTACACACTGATTTTGCATCACGGCAAACCATAGGTGCCTAGGGCACCAACTTTGCCAAACGCGCCTCTTCATAAATGTATTTCATCATATTATAAATAGTTTAGTAAAGAATAGTAAGCAGAACTAGGGAAATATACGCACAACTTACCGTCCCTAGATCTAAATCAGGTACAACCACGAACTATATAAACTGTACAAAGGACTAGATATAATATAATCCTGATACATAAAGATCCAAGATTTGTCGGGTACTTTTGAATCGCATTTTTAGTTTAGGGGCGGGGAGTAGTGCTGAGTGAGAATTGATATAATATGTAATTTATACAATTTAATTCTTTTACAGCCATGAAAGCATATAAACCCACTGATGCAACAACAAACCCATCCTTGATCCTGCAAGCAGCAAATCTACCACAATACAAACCCTTGGTAGAGAAAGCTGTTAACTATGGCAACAAAGTAGGATCCACGATCGATGAGAAACTCGAAGCAGCCATGGAGATGCTGTGCGTCCTCTTCGGCTGTGAAATCTTAAAAATCGTACCAGGTCGCGTCTCGACTGAAATCGACGCTCGCCTCTCATTCGACAAGGTCGCTAGCGTCGCCAAAGCCGTGAAACTTATCCAACTCTATGCCGACGAGGGTATTACCAAGGAGCGCATCCTGATCAAATTAGCATCTACCTGGGAGGGTATCCAAGCCGCCAAGTAAATAAACAAACATATATTTATATATAATTCACATAAGTTATTTTATACATATTCTAGAATACTGGAGCAAGAACATGGCATCCATTGCAATCTTACACTTCTTTTCAACTTCGCACAAGCTGTTGCATGCGCCGAAGCAGGTGTCACGCTTATCTCACCATTCGTGGGTCGAATTCTCGATTGGTATGTCGCCAACACTGATAAGAAAGCGTATGCGGGTTGTGACGATCCTGGAGTCGTCTCAGTCTCGAAGATCTATAACTACTACAAGAAGTTCGGATATAAAACCGTTGTAATGGGAGCATCTTTTCGCAATGTGGAGGAGATCAAAGCTCTGGCAGGTTGCGATTTATTGACAATCAGTCCGAAACTATTGGGAGAGCTGGAGAAATCGCATGATAAGTTGCAGATGAAACTGTGCAAAGATGCTGCGCAGAAACAAGGTATGGAAAAGTTGGAGCTAACCGAGTGTAAGTTTAGATGGATGCTGAATGAGGATAAGATGGCGACGGAGAAGCTGAGTGATGGGATTCGTAATTTTGCTGCGGATACTGTTAAGCTTGAGAATATGATTACGCCTTTGTTAAAATAAGTACTGGTTTTGTTTATATACTTTCAGGTAATAAATTTGTTTTGGTTTATGTTAAAGGAGGCGAAATCAGATTTTGATTCATAAACTTCCAATTCCTTGGGTCTAATTCTATAGGATTGTTCCAACATCCGATTTTTGTATCGTCACAAAACGGTTACAATATTTGCGTGGATGGACTGAGCTATCACAAAAGTTCGGCATTGTTACAGTTTAGAAAGGGCTCAAATTTCTGACTTATTAAAGCCTCCTAAAATGAGGCCTAACATCTCCCTGATAACCATTTGCAAATAACAAAAGTTTTGAGTTGAATTTTTTAGATTATTCTTACTTTTTGGGATTTAATTGCATATAACTTCTAAACTAATTATTCCACTGAAACGTGATAGATACCTCTGGATAGCTTATTAAATTCTGATAATGAGTTCAGAAATTTGAGATAGAAAATTTAATTTACCCATTTTTTGCATGTTTTTCGACATTCAATTTTGAATTACTCCTAAACTAATTAACGCATGTTAATGAAATTACTTTAGTTAGAAAGCCCTTTAAAATTATATCCATGAATATCCTTCCAAAAACTGCTTAAATCAACTCCAAACACAATAAGATTTTATATATTTGAATTTCATTTTCTCATCCTGATTCTAAGTATGGCATTATATTTTTCCTAGCCCTTTTGGTTTGGAAAATATAGCCTTTCAAAGTATTTAAAATTTTGGGCGATTGCAGCGCCATTACTTACAAAATGCGTCGGTGGCTCAAAAT
>JARJDU010027665.1:0-10417 GCA_030264695.1 Lissagria laeviuscula | reverse complement strand
TATATGCAAAAACTCGTTAGAAATACTTCAGACTGAGATATTTAGAGTCGGTAGAATCTAACCACAAAAAATAACAAAATACCAAGATAGACAACTTGATTGATTTCTGAAAGAAAATTGAAGCAATACCTAAATTTTAAGCTAAACGTGACAGAGAGAAGCACAATGGCAATTGCTAAGCGCTCCTAAGCCTAATTAAACCAATTTTTCTTTATAATACATAGCTATGAGGTTGTGTTAACTACACCAGTATCAGATATTCCCAAACAAAGTCTTCGGAAATATTGATACATTCCCCACTCGGGTATTCATCGAGATTTCCGAGTACACATAGTATAAGAGAAAAATCAAAAGTACGCAAAAAAAAAGAGAATATAGGGAAGAAAAAATGATCAAATTAATAGATTGAACGAGAAAAAACCAACTGATCTAGAATTATCTGACTTTTAAGAAGTAAATGAGCGATTGTTTGGTAGTTCACTACTATCCTACAAATACTGTAGTTCTAACTTTACTATAAATATTTTCAATACACAACAGCAATACAAACATTACCCAAAAGTACTTTATTAAATGAACATAGATTTAAACAAATAATACCCAGATTAATAATATATTATAAGCAATTAATCTCTGATCCGAAACATCGATTGAATAATATTCTACTCCCGAATCCACTATATCTGCATCATCATAATCGGAATTCGTCATCATCGTGGTCGATGATTGCCCTACGCTCAACTCAATCGCATTATCCACTTCCGGCTACTGGACACGCACGCACGCACAATCTAACCTATAAGTAAGCCTCCCCTTCCCATCTGACACACATATTGCCCCGCAATCGGCCTAATTGGATACAATGCGCAATTATGCTAATGGAATAATTCTAATAGAGTTGCGCAAGTAAGCTCTGCTGTCCACAAATCGTAATTGAAATCCCAATTTCATAGCATAATAATCCCGCATTATATTTATAATATTAACAGTACAAATCATCAATAATAAGCCAACCAGCCAGTCAGAAGAAATTTGGAAACAGGTAATGAGTGGTCACTAATTATCGCGATTTGAACTCCATCCTTGCAAATGTGAGAAATCCTAAAGCGCAAAACGGAATGAATGCTAAAGCCCAATGCTAAAACCTTAAACTTGCCCTGCGCCCGGCGCCTTCACATTGAGAACATGTAATCAGTATGCAGGCGACGGGCACGTCACTCAACCAAGCGATCAAATCCGAAAATTTACCGTCATATAAACTCACGTGTTCCAGGAACGCGGACACTTACACAACGTATACATGCATTGCCAAATACACGTGCGACGCCAACACCGATGCCTGCTTCGCTTGGCAAACGATTACGAACAACAGCGACGTACGCGATAGAATATCGCCATAGAACTGAAAAGCTGATGAGAGAGAGAGTAAGGTAGAGATAGCGGTATGTAGCCAGCCAGCATTAACCATAAACTGTGCTTAATATAGCATTTAGGAATCGAAACCGTGTGCAAATGCGGATTTATGCCGGCTCCAATCATCCATCATTGCTGGATTAAGAGATATATCTGGCTAGATTATTGCTGCCGCTCTGGATGAACACACGCCGAGCCGAGTTACACCACCGCGCGGAACCATCATGTAGCGAGTGCTGCTGCAAGAGTAGTCCATCCACCCACCCACCAACGCTCAGCGCTCAACTCGCGATGCTTGCGATGCCTGCGATGCTTGATGAGGGCCGAACGAACGGCGGCAGCGTCGCGCAAACCATCGTGGAACGCAGTAGAAAGTGAAATACTCGGATAGCAAAATGCAGAAGCAGAAGGGAATGTGCAGGCAGACGGCAGCAGTTATTAATTATCCAACATTTCGAAACTAGGAAACTAGGAAGGGAACAACGAATGCTTCCCGGCAGGCAGCAAATATGAAAGCGGGAGAAAGAGAAAGAGAAAATGAAGAATGTTGAGCGGAGAAGAGACAAGCGCAGCAAGGGAAACGCTAACTATTGAGCACACCTGTGCAACTTGTTAATAAACTGCAGTGCAACTGACATTTACATAGTACTGCAATCTATTAATTTCTTCCAATTTAATAACAATTTTAAAAATTACTCAGTTTGAAAACTTTGACTGGATTCGGTTTAAGTAATGTATTAATACAACATAGAAAAGCTAATTATTGATAATTTAGGCATTACTATAATAATAATCAGTTTATGTTTTAGCAGTATTTTTGCATCTTGCCATTGACAGACGTTCATTTTCTTTACCTTTCTATAATACCTATGAATACCTCTAAAAGATGATAAAAAAGATGAAAGAACTACCTAGATGTCTAGATGCTTCTCGCAGTGCTAGCACAAATTGTAGCTTTTTAACTTTTACCTCCACCTCTTATTGCTACTCCTGCTGTTCTTCTACCATGCAAACTCAAGCTTTGTTTCTCTTCTTACAAAGTAAAATAAATAGAGATGCAATTTTTTACTTGGCTGTTAATACTGCTACACACAGCGACAAAACTACGATGAACCTTTCGCAATGCACACTTAACTCTTCGCCTACTCACTAATTAGTCTTTGGAGTGCTAATTATACCCTTGGCGGAAAGACTACTGCTACCACCGCGCTGCTTCTGAAACATGAAAACGCAAAGCAAAGCGCTCGCCCGTCGCCAAACACGGGGTGTAATTAAAAAAATCCGTGTAAAATCACGCTCGACTCATTCACCCTATACTTCCATCTGCCTCCCATTCACTAACACGCATTTCTCAATTCACTTTCAAGTTCCACGTTCATCTCCATTGACATTGCCGATCTATTCTTTTCGTTTGGCACAATGAAGGAATCGCGCACAAATCCCAACTGGCCCAAGTGAAGAAAACATCCCAACACGTTTTCTTTCAGAATTCATTTTCGGCATTACGTCAGAACCGATATGCGAAGAGAGAGCAAGACGAGATCTAAATCTACCCCCTCATCCTAAAAACACCTCACCGCTCACTGCCAAACAACCTTCATCCAAACGTTTCAGGTTGGTATAGAAAAAAAGCTTATTGTTCCTTATAGATCTTTTATTACGTTCCAAAGGGATTTTTCTTTTTCTTTTTGTATGATCCTACTGCCACTGGATCTGTGTAAGTGTAAATGTGTGTATAGAAATAGATTGGTAAATGTAGTAGGAATGATGTGTGCGTTGGGTCTGTCTTATCTTACGTCTAACAGTTACCGACACGATTTCACTTTTCGGACAGCAGCCATTGCTTTTCTTCATCTTCATCTTGCTACTCTTCTCATCATCATCATCTATTTATACCTTCTTTGTAAAAGCTGATTGTAGATGTCAAAGCCAATGAATGAATTATTGATTTTTTTGGTGTATTTATTTAATCAGTATATGTGTACACAACCTAAAGTGCGGCAAGATAACTTTCTTATTGGAAATGTAAGTCGAAAACTTTACAATAATGCTATACATAAATATATAATATAATTTAATAGAGTATATTCTAAAGTTATATTGTAGTAACAAGTTGTTTGGGTTTTCTTTAGCACTCTCTAATCAATGGAACCAATAAATTGATAAAATGCGAACAAAAAAAAAATTGTGCAAATCAATTTCTTTGCTATTCTAATACCCAAAAAACATGCAAAGCCTTTAATTAACAAATTTTCTACATCCTCTGCATCACCGTTATCATCATCATCACAACCTCAACGTGTCATTATCATCATCATACCTTTATCTGCTTTTGCCTGAATCTACCTCACAACTCAACAATATTATTACTCAGTCCATACATGATCAAAGCATGTAAACCAATCTACGCATCTAGGGAAAGGCGTCCACTGTTGTTACATCCTGAACGCTCCCAAAAACCTGCTCACACGCAAACATGATTGTTGTTCTCTATCATTCCTTTCTCATCGAACAAAAAGTTCTTCAAAAGCAGTCAAATAGGCATCATAATGTTTGACATGTTTCATAACATATCCCTATGTTCTGCAGCATTTTACTAGTTCATATAATGAAATTAGAAATTTGCAGTATATGCGTGATGCGATGTGCCCGGCACCTTCACCGCACGAATCCAAGCAAATCTAAACGCCGCCTCGATAAAACTAGGTAAATGTTGAACACTATGCCAAGCGCACTTACTTACTCACTTCGATCGAGAGAAACCGATTCGTTTTAATTCAGGCGACGTGCGTAGGCGACGCGCGGAGAGAGTACAACACGCGTTTTCGGGAAGGGTCTCGATGTTTATGTCTATGCATGAATTATGGGGGGTCCTAATTAAATTAGCCGGCGGTGCGTTGTGTGTGCACGCGCGCGATACCACCACGCACCCAAAACAAGCCTTCCTCGATGCTCTACTTAGTGTTGTATTTATAGCCTGGCCAGCCCTTATTCTCACCCTCAAGAAGCAACAATGTAAGCATCAAAAATCATCCATGTATTTTATAATAACAGTTGTGAATTCTCATATAGAAAATTCCGCACGCACCCACAATATAAGTTAGTAGTATATTTGAAAAATTCTGATTACACTACTCGTCCTTCACAATGACGTCGTTTGTCGTAATAAACACCTCATCAGTTTCCCTAGCGCCCGAAAATCGCATCGGCTCAACCATCCACGAAAATATTATAATCGCCTCGATTTGTTAAACATTTCCCTAGCACCATAGCCATGCGATGCCACCATCAAAGAACATTCTATTCGGTTCTGTTCTTTGCGTTTCATTTCGTATCGTTTCTTTCACCCAGTCTGGAAAAGCTGAACAAGAGAGTAGCTTGAGTCGGGGTCGGAGTCGATCGCATCCGCGCACGCACACTACAGGCTAGAAGAAGGCCCATTAGAGCCCATTAGTATCAGTCGAGTCCCACTCGGAGGCAAAAAAAATTCTTCAGGCAGCAAGAATCCATGGATATAAAAGAGCGAAAAGGCGATGAGAGAAAGAAAGAACAAGAGAGAAAAAAATCAATTTACCTCTTCAACAATATGAGAGCGCCGCGTTGCCGCATGACATTGACATATAGTCGGAGTCAACTATATGATAAATATATGATGAATACCAAAGGTTCCTTTCTACCCCTCCTATCCTTTATACAAAACCATATTTATCTCCAAGGGCAGACATTGCCGCGCCGCTGCAAGATGTGTAATGGTGATACAACTTTTAATCAGATTTGGGACCAGACCCTTTAGTTACCAAGTGCATGCAATGCGGGTCTGATAACTCCGGAAACTTTTGCTTTAAGTTTTATTAGATTTACCTATAGCAATATGTATATATTTAAAGATACTGTATATTGAAAACAATGCAGAATGTCTCAATAATGGCAATATGCGAATGGCAGTGAGCAACAGTCCGTCCAATAGGCGCATTAATTAAATTCCATTATAATTGCCTACCCCCTTCAAAAGCTGACTATCTGTGTGGATGTGCATGTATGTCAAGAGATGCAGTTGCAGATGTAGTCGTTATAGATAGGTAAAGGGAGCGATGGGCATACCGCATCTTGCGCAATTCAATTTCATTGGAATCGCGACGTTTTGGTTTCCGATCGAATGCAACCAGCATTGATTGTCAACATTTCTCATGCAGCTTGTTTGCACACTATATGCATGCACTTGTGAATGTTTAAGTAATGAACATATTTGAAATATCATTATTTGCAATATCTAACTTCCAAATTCAACAAACTAGTGTAGTAGGAATGAAACGAAGAATAGGATTGCGCCGTTGCAAGCCTTCCTTTTCAGCAAAAAGTAAAAAATAAAAGCATAACCGCAGTGAATATTTTCGTATTTGATAGTTGCCGTTTTATTCTTGTTTATCGATGTGCATTTAAGAATACACTCAGTAGCT
Organism: Lissagria laeviuscula; assembly: GCA_030264695.1. Lineage (NCBI taxonomy): Eukaryota > Metazoa > Arthropoda > Insecta > Coleoptera > Staphylinidae > Lissagria > Lissagria laeviuscula. The sequence goes on along the minus strand of JARJDU010027665.1, from coordinate 4,547 downwards.
GGTAGTAATAGGTACATGCAAAGGACACTTAAAAATGCTTTAATTGGATACTTGAGCATCAGTCAAGGATCATTCAAATGATATTCGAAGCAAAGACGGATTGGAAGTGATTTTTTATTTATTTATTGAATTTCCTTTTGATGAATCTTTTACTTTTGTTATATGAGAAATAAGTTTACCGTCTTCTTAATATTTTTTTTTGTGATTTTTATAATAAGAGGTTAAGTTAAGATAGTTCTTAGCGTTATGGTATCCCAAAAGACACTGAAACAGCTACATCTTCTATAATATACTTCTATTATTAATTGTATTAAATGTAATTTAATTTAATTATAGATGAAAACGCATTGCACCTGCCAGTTTGCATAAACTCCTTTTATTCACCGCATGCGCACCTATACAAGCCAACCAGCAGAGCAAGCAAACGAGCGTATACAATTACCATTTTACAGTTTTCCCATTTTCCGCCTGAATTTGCGCCGCTCTGGCCGTCGTCGACCGCTGGCATCGCTTTTGTGCGCGTTTTCCAACCACTCTTCGACTGTCTTAACCACACGTTCGTTGTTGTTACAGTAACCGCGAGTCCTTCATTTTCCATCCGCCTCTTCTCTCGATATATTTAATTAATTTCCATTTAACGAGAGTGCACAATTACCCCTGGATCGGTGCAAACAATTACAAGCAGCGCAAGTTGAAGCGATATTCATTGCAATGTCTGCTTTTGCATTGTTTTACCAGCCATTGTAAACGATCCTCTTCCACTCTCAGCATTAATATTATAATTCTCTTTCAATTAACATTCTCATTGTAATTATATCTAATTAAAAGTAGCAACACGATCAAAAGCATTGTGCTTCTTTGTTCTCGAAAATAAGTAATAATTGTGCTGCTGCTGCAGGTTTGTAAAACAGATTGCCAAGTGCATTTATCAAGACGATAGCAGGAACAAACGACGGACGTCGTGATCCTTCGTCACATTCTACGACATGTGCGCAATGATTCAATCACTTATCGTTATCCTATTGTCGTGTGTGCAAACTTGTGCCTCCACCTCCAGATCGTTTGCTTATCGGCATATCATTGTCACTGTTTAATAGGTGCCTTTTTCGAACTAGCAACGTCAACATGAGCCAAAAATGGTCGAAATTATTTTCAAACGTCGTGCATTTCCGCGATTTGTCGACTTGGCTATTCTTCGGCTGTTGGGTTGCCAATGTGCGGAGATAGGGATATATAGATGCCATAGGATGCTAATATATGGAGCGTTTTGTCGTCGTCATAGTCGTCTTTGGCAAAACGAGAGCACTGGTGGATGGCGGTTGTAGAGACGACGGAGGCGTGATTTTCAAGTTAAGGGAGCGCCGCCATGCGGATGATCCATACGCGTTCACGTTCGACGAAACGACATCGATTATTCAAACGCCAAACGAAAAATAGAAACGACGAGTGACGAGGAAATCTCCGACCGTTGGCGCTTTGCGGAATCCTAGCTTTTTTCTACTTAACGCGCGAGCGTAAAGCATATTTGACTGTTTCTGATGTCTGCCATTCGGAAGCTTTTGACGTGCGAAATGTGCGCGCGTCAACTTTTATAAAACGATACTTTTGCGTAATGGCCGTTTCTGTCTGCCTGATGCTTGTTTTTCTATTATACGAACTTATGGACGAGCATTGCAAACATTTGCATCTAGATTTACCCAATAATCCTGTAACAAAAGTAAAAATCAAGCGCAGAAGCACACCACCCAACCAATTAACTTTTAGTTACGTTCCACTCTCCACAGGAGGTTGATGCACTTTGCCAACTTTCAATTTTCTCTCAAGTCATTTTAAACGTCGAGGAGCGCCCTGCATTAATGAAACCAACAACTGGCAAATCATCATCCCTAACGCGGCGTCGCTGGCTCGCACCCAAGAGGCGTTAAAGCTCAACGGTACACACATACCAGAAGCCCTCCGACATCCTCGTCCACTGAAGCTTTTCCTTGCAAGCAAAGCAGGCAGACAGGAAACGTGACGCACTCGCTGCGCGTGAGAATAATACGACGCTAATGTGCAACGACACTAAGCTGAACGATATAGATAGATTCGGGTGACTTTCGGAATCCATTTTGCGACAGTTTCCCTTTGCAAGGTTCAAGATTGTGTGCACGTTGGTGTATTGTCGACTGACTTTTGACGATGGCTTGGTACCGATGGCGATCATTCATCTACAGTCGGCTCGGACTCATGGGGATTGTTGAAAGTACTTTATATACTTAAGACCTGATAGACTGAGAAGCAACACGTCATGGCCTACAACAATTTCCTAGATACTCGAAAACAGACTGCAGTACTCCAGAGAAAAGTCATGGCAACCCAAGATAATAGTGAAAGAAAATTGTTTTCTGAGCGACCTAAAAATAATAAGTAATATGCTGACCAGCATAGTTGACACTAGATTTTCATTGATTTTACAGTAATCAAAACATGAAGAATTCAACAAAAAAATAGCAAGTCTTTCGTTTGCTAAGTATCAATTTTAGTTCGACTTGGCAGCAAGTAACAGATGAGGCAGAAACGATGAGAATGAAAGGAACAAAAACCTAAAGGAGAAACGCAAAAAGGAAATTAAAAGAAGAATTAGGTCCGTGCATCGTCGACAGATCTCGCACTAAGGCGTATATTGATGGCGTCGGATTTTTTCCACGAGATAACGACCAGCCAGCCACCAGCTCCGACAGACACCCCAAAACTGGAACTATTGTGGAGTTGCGTGCTTAAGAGACGCGCCCCGTGCTATCAGCGCGCGCCCGAAGCTAAATGAAAAAGTCATTAACACCCGTGCCCTAATCCTTAACTAGTCGCCAGTAGTTACTCCCCTCTTTTTCCCACCCTCTTTATCCGCCTTCGTTTCAACAAAGATCCAATACTTGATGATTCAAGATCTCGAGAACGTTTTCTCCAACTGACTCCAACTTCATTATGATGTGATCTCTTTGAAGAACGTATGGATATGTAAGACGTAATTATTTGCGAGAATAGAAAGAAATTTGTACGTAAGTAGAGAACTAATTTAATAGATTCCATCGCAGTTGGCGAAACAAATTTAAATGTGCAACGAATCGCAAAATTACCCAAATGAAATTATCCAAAAATGATCCCCCAAACTCCCAAAAACGAGGTCAGTAAAATCACAAATTTTCACTCTCCCTTTACTATAGCAACCCATCTGCGTCTGCCTTTAACTCTCAGTCGGTCAAAACAATTCTCCGTGTCTTGTTCCAGCAGTTTCTAGCGGTTCAAGCATCCACCAGCTTCGTTTTGCTTCGTCGAATAAGTTAAACGCATTACGCGCATTAACGTAATTACGGGCAAACGAGGCGCCGTCGCATTCGCCGGAGCTATCCCCCAATAATCAAATTCCCGTTCGAGTTGTGTGAGTCTTCGACTGGGACTCTCAGAGCGCTTTTATAATCGAGGACTGTGCTAAAGTTGAACACATGAATACACCCGCAGCAACCCAAAACATACACAACCATGTATAATCCATCCAAACACACACACACAAACACATGCACACACACACACACTCATACACACACACGCACGCAATAGTAAAATAAGAGAAAATTCTCAAATGGATACTACAGCAAGCCATGAACCACCCAATCTACTCGTAGTAGATACGAGTTTGCCTGTGTATAGAGAAGAGAAAACCTACTCGGATACAATTGAAAGCGAAGAAAGGATGTTGAAGGAACAAGGGAGTAGGAAGAACTAAAGCGAACATGTACGCCAACTGGGAAATACGCACTCAGTCCTGCTTTTCTTTTTGCCTGCGCCTGCCTTTGCCGACGCAATCGGCAAATCTACATTAATTGAATTCGGCTTGTAATGAATCGGCTGGGTAGCGGCAAACAAGCAAATGTAGCGTAGCAGTAATTAAACTGCTGTCGCCTATCGAAATCCACGTTTTTAACAAATTAGTACCGTATTTTATTGATATCAACTACGCCTGCGCATTCATAAATACTTTTAATCTACCACTATGATGCGTGGCATATTTTCCAGTACGCTCCAACACTAGAACAACACAACAGGTAAACCCTACGGCTTTGATTTTAATTAAAAGCGGTTTAATGAACACACAACAAAAACGCAACAAGCTTTTGTGTGCGTTCAAAATTGCATTTCAGAGTTGGTATTAGTAAGCGGAAAGCCTTGACTAAACATTTCTATGTATCCCTCTTGTTTCAAAGCAGAAATTAAATAAACTGTAGATTGATACAAAGCATGCGAAACGTGCTATAAAAGAAAGCAACGCAGAGAACGTGCATACGAATAAAGGTTCGTAAAAAGGGTGATAAATTGCTTTGGAAAAGAAGTAGCATATAGAAGAATAGTGCCACGTCCCGTACCAAACGATAATAATAAAAAGCTTATTAAGAGGAAATTGGGAACGCAGTGTGATTCCTGGCGTAATATGCCAAGGCTCTCAGCGACCCTCGTTTAGAACCAGCAAGCAGCTACTAATACCTCTCGCATGTTGTGCTAGCCGAGTACTA